>CAUYQU010056951.1:0-150081 GCA_963574635.1 Cheracebus regulus
TTTGTTTAACCTTTGAGATACCCAGCAGATATATCTGTTAATACAGAATTCACGATCACCTCTCCGTGTTCCTCCCACACCCTCGCTCCCCTCTCCAAGTGCCTCCCCCCACCCCGCTCCCCTCTCCAAGTGCCTCCCCCCACCTCGCTCTCCTCTCCAAGTGCCTCCCCCCACCTCGCTCCCCTCCCTTCCCCACTCCCAGGAGGGCCACGTTTCTCCAGCACCTGAGCCTGGAGAAAGGCCCCGTGTGCTGGGGGCCTCAGTGGAATCCTTCGCCGCTCCCCCAAACTGCTCAATGTCCACATCAAGATCCTCTAAGTTTGCACTTTTGTCAAAGATAAGAAAAGCATTTTCAGGAAGCCCAAGCGTTTCCTGTTTGGCAGAAGCCAGGCTGAAACACCCCTCTTCCCCAGCAGGGACTCAGGCTCCACCTGCCCGTGTTTACAGAAGTCAGCTCAGAAGGAAGTGCGGGCCAAGGCTCTTCTTGTCGGTTTATTGAAAAGGCCGTTAACGGTTTTTGTCCATCTCTGCTGCTGCTGCTGATGCTGTTTGCATGAATCACTCTAAATCCTGCAAGCCCTGCCAGTCTGGTGTGTCACTCACTAGAGTACCGGCTGCTCTCAAGCTCTCCAGCCAGGGGAACACACCGTCCTGCCTGCTTTCTGATGCAGGTCCAGTGGGTTCTTGTTCCAAAAATGACTGCATGATGTCATGTGCACAGCACTCCATTTGATCGTTTATTCACCAAGCCTGTGTTGAGAAGCTTCCCTGCAGTGAACTCTGCTCTCTGATGCCCTGGGAAACTGGAGGCAGGAGACAGGCTAAGTCCCCTGCCCTCAGGGTGGTTCCCCTCTAGAGGGGGATCCAGATACATAAGGGAGAGCATGTTGTGTTAAAGTGAGAAAAGTCAGGACGAAATCAAGTGGGAGGGGTAGAGGAAGTGTGAGGGGATAGCTGGGATTTTAGAGGGAGAGGCTGAGCCCAGGGAGGACTGACTAGAAACATGACAGAAAGTTCTAGAAGGTGAGGTGGAAAACTGGAACCAGGTTGCAGCCATCACTCTGAGTGTGAGGAGAGGCCTCAGGGCTCACCGGCAGGAAGGACAAGGTCCAACCCTGGTCCAGGGGGACGGCTTGGGCTGCCATGTTGAGGCACCAGCAAGGGAAAGGCAGGCCCAGGGAGGCAGGAGCACCCTAGCCAGGCCCACGATGCGTGATGGTCGTGGACCATGTGACAGTGTGATGTGGTGGTGGCCATCTGAGTTCTGACTTCCCACGGATAACATGGTATCTTTCCAAAACCCGAAGTCCAACAAATTCAGACAGTTTTCATACTGCCCGTATACACAATACATTTTTGCTAAAAATACTTTGTTAAAGCGGGCATCATGGTGTTGGGGAAAAGCATAAACTTGGCCATTGGACAGACCCTAGGAGGTGTCCAGGGTCTGCCGATAATCACAGGTCAGGGGCTGACTGACTGGTCAGCAAGCCCATTCCTCAGCCTGCAGAGGGAGCAACAAAGCCCATGTCTGAGATAGAAGGGGCCGAGCACCTTTTCAACACCCACACACGCCTCACCCTTTCCTCAGTTCAGCCTTCATCCACCCAACTACACACAACGACAGCACAGCAGTGAGGCCAACGGCGCGAGGCGCGGGGCTGCCCGGCCCGGCACACAAGCTGCACGGGAGGCGGCGATGCCCAGCCAGGTGGGCACTGACCCCCCCCACCCTGAGTCTCAGGCCAGGGCCACAGGGCAGCAAAAGGAAGTGCTGTGAGGGGCCAGCCTGGGCCGCATGCCCACCCTTAGACGCATCCCAGTGACCGGAGAGGAGAGGCACGTGTGGCTGGCGGCCACCATGATGGACAGGGCCGGCAAATGCTTCCTTCACAGCAGAAAGTTCTAGAGGACGGGGCAGTGCCTCACATCCTGGCCCTCTGGGGAGGTCACTCCGCCGACAGTCTGCATGGAAAGAGTTCTCTCCGTGTCCTGGATACGAGTCCTTTGTTGGACCTGCCAACAGCAAATGTTTTCTCCTTCTCTGAAGCTGTTCTTTTCTTTTTTTTTTTTTTGTAAACGGGGTCTTTCCCAGAGCCACTGGAATGAAGCCCACTTTATCACTTTTTCATTTTGTGAGTTGTGCTTTTGATTCCAAGTCCAAGAACGCCTCACCTCCTCCTGGTTCCCAAAGATTCTCTCCTGTGCCTTCCTAAGTGCTTCATGGTTTTATGCCTGGCATTTAAGTTCGTGATCCTGGTTGAGTTAATGCTGTATAGGATTGCCTGTTCATTCTTTTGCCGGTGGATGGCCACTAGCTCCATCACCATTTGTTGACATGACAGCCCTTCAAGCCTCATGGGATGACTTTTGCACCTTTTTCAAAAATCAGCTGGCCGAATTTGCATCAGAGTTGGTGCGCAGCACACAGAGCTGTGGAGAATGACACGAGGAACCCGTGGAGTGCTTGGCTCCCTCTGCTATGCGGGGATGCATGCAGCCTCACAGCACACATAGCAGAAGAAAACCTGAGGTCCCCTGGGCCCCAGGTAAACCATAGCAGGTCGACAGCTGTTTCTTCTGGCATCATCCAGTCCCGCTGTGGCCACTGCAGCTCCTCAGAGGCACACAAACCCTCCGTAACAAAAAAAAAAAGGGGCGGGGGGGGGCGGATTCGAGAAAACCTCTGCCCAGACAAGCATGTTCTGCTATCACCACCCACTCACCATGCCGTCCAGAGTGGGAGGAAGAGGGAGCTGACTTTCCTTCACTCACACTGAGGATAAGGCACCGTGCTCCCCGCTGTGCCCCTGGGGCTCCCGACCCCTCTCTTCACAGCCCACATCATATGGCCCTAAAGATGCGTCTCTGCGTTTTGGACCCCATCCAAGATCTGTCTCTGGAGCAACACAATCTCCCTCACTTTTTAAATGCTAGACCACTCCTGCTGCAGCTGAGACCCATTTCCTCTTCAGTCCCCTGCGAAAATGAAAACAGCTGGGAACCATCTCTGCAAACACTTAGCGCACTTAGTTCAAGGCTCTTGGACTGCACCACCCCCACCTCTTCCCGAGAGTTAACAGCAAGTTCATGTGGCTGGTTCCAACTGCCCCTGAGCACCACAGTTCCTGCTGACCAGGCTTGGGAGGTTCACTCCCCTACGGCCTTTTCAAACTGCTTCCTCTCAAGATCATACAGGAAAACCAGTCCCATACAGAGTGAGGAGAGAGGGAGGTGGCCTGCAGGAGGTGGCACTCAGCCTCACTTAGTGAGCACCTACTGTGTGCCAGGCAGGCTGTTCTGTACTGCAGGGACAGAGGGGCATCCTTCCTTCCCACAGGAACTTGGGCCCCAAAGGAGGCCAGGCCACAGCTCAATGCCCATGACAGCGGTGGAGGGAATGTGGGTAAGGGCTCCTTAGGAAAACCAGGACATTCTGAGCAAGGTGCTGGTGCCTGAGGCGGCCCCAGGGTAAGTGTGTCCGCTGAGAGGAGAGGGAAGGAAGGCACGTCAGATGGCAGCGGGAGAAGAGAAAGGAGAGACACAAGAGTCGCAGGCAGGACACAGTGTCCAGGGCACGGAGGTCCCACCCCAGCCCAGCCCTTTCATGGGCCCTGCATGTGGCACTAGGAGGGGTGAGAGATCACAGCCTAAACTTGGCCCATCACTCTGGAATGTTGCTAAACTCCAAGCTGAGGGTGGCAGACTAAAGTCGTTGAAAACATCATTTGATGGTAAGGGAAATGGTGATAGATTATGTAACAGAAAGCTAATTTCACTTGCTTGTTAAGGATGAACGTCAAGACAGTGGAGAGATCCCCCCGCCCACCGAGTCCGACTCCCGGTGTCTGGGCTGCTCATTCACTGTCCTCCCCAGCTGAGGTTACCTGGGGAGGAACATGTGAGAAGACCAGACTCTACGACAAAGCTGCGAATGCATCTCCAGGGAGAGGCTGCCTGTTAAGTCTGCAGCAGGCACTAGTTCTTCCCCGGGGCTGGGAGTGAATCACAGACAGCAGCAAGCCTGAGTAACCCTGAGGCCCTGCAGGGAAAGTGGAAGGGCCTTGAGGAATCTGCCCAAGGGTAGGTCAGGGCCAAGGAGATATGGCTCTTCAAGACTGGGGTGGGAGGGGAGAATCCTGGCCAACAAGTTGCAAAGGCATCCCCACTGACCCTGGGGAAAATTTGGTCAATGTGGGACCCCTTGCCATTCAATGCCTGATGCAGGCCAGGCAGTAGCTGCCTTGAGATCCCTCAACAGCAGCAAATATAACCCAGCACCTGTGCAGCAGGATCGCCGTCACTTCCAAATGTCCCTATCCTCAGTTAACAGGGTTCCCATCACAAATCACAGAAACCCCAGTTCTGATGGACAAAAGCAAAAAGACTCACCTAGCAGGACAGTTTGAGAATGGTGCCAGATTTGGTGACAACTGGGTCCAGGGATCCAGTGAAGAAGATTGCTAGGGTTCTCTCTCTTCCTCTCTCTCTCTTCCTCTTTCTTTCTCTCTCTCTCTCTCTCTCTCTCTCTCTCTCTCTCTCTCTCTGTCTGCCAGCCATCCCTGCCTGGCTCTCCTTGATTTATTCTCCAAGGAGGTCTCCCCAGTGTGACACAGCAACCACCAGCAACCCCACACAGCCTCCTACGGCAAGGACCAGAGGCCTTCTGTCTCCCAGGAACCACATATCAATCCCTAGGGAGACCCTGGTTGGCCCCGCATGGGTCATGTGCTCCTCGTGAGCAGACCACTGCAGTTGGAAGGAGGGAACACTCCATTGGGCCAGGATGGGCCATGTGCCCCCACCTGTGTGGCAGGTGGGAAGTGATAGATCACAATTAGCATTTCCCCAGGGTTAAACAGGCAGCCAAAATGTATCTTCACACAGACGTTCATGGAGATCTCTAAAATTAACAAAGCGTTTTCATAGACATTACCTCATTTCATTCTTGAGACAGAGCAGGGACCCCTCTTAGGGGTGTGCCAGGTGTCTCCCAGCATGGAAATAGAAGAAAACCTTGAATTCCTTGAAGGGAATTTTCAGGCACCTAGCTGGCCCTCATAAGTAAATGAGCAACCTGATGAGCAAGAAGATATTAACCACTTAAAACAATAACCAAGAAAGTTAGAACCACAGGGTGTGTGATTCCTATCAAGACAGTATCTTAACGTAGGTCTCTGAATTGTTTTTCAGAAACTCATATCCCCATCAAATTGATCTGCTGGCATACAGACTCAGATAAGGAGGAGACGAGGACTGAACTCTGTCCATAGAGATCTGGATGAAGTCATGACCATGGGCCAGATCTTAACACTCCCTTTTACTGACCCCATGGTTTTAGGCAAAGCTTCACTTCCTTAACCAATTGCAAATAAGGGAGTTTTTTGAATGGGCCTATAGGAACTGTAATCCCCCGGGTTTCAAGATATTCATCTTTTTAGGTCAAATCAGTGTATAACCTCTGTATTCGTCCATGTTCACACTACTAACAAACACATACCTGAGACTGGGTAATTTATAAAGGAGATAATTTAGTGGAGTCACATTAATTAACTGTGAGTCCATTAATGGTAATTTAATGGACTCACAGTTCCACATGGCTGGGAGGCCTCACAATCATGGTGGAAGATGAGGAGGAGCAAGTCACATCTTACATGGATGGTGGTAGGCAAAGAGAGAGAACTTGTGCAGGGAAACTCCCCTTTATAGAATCATAAGATCTCGTGAGACTTATTCACTATCATGAGAACAGCACGGGAAAGACCCACCCGCATGATTCAATCACCTCCCACCGGGTCCCTCCCACAACATGTGGAAATTGTGGGATCTAAATTGAAGACGAGATTTGGGTGGGGACACAGCCAAACCATATCAACTTCCTTAAGTGTGAACTTCCTGATTCTCCTTGCTTGGCATCCTGCAAATAAACACCTTCCATTCTCCCACTGCTAAACCTCAGTGTGGCTATTGCGCCTTACTGCCCTGGGCAAGTAGATCCCAGGTTTGGTTTGGTGACATTTTTACAGCAGCCCCTTGAGGTAACAGGGCAGGGATTACAGCTGCCAGAGAGGTTGGGTGGCTTGTCCATTGTGGCACAGTGAGGCAGGGGTGTGAACCAGTACTTGCAAGTCCAGAATGGGTGCTCTCTCCACTTCACTACACTGTCACAATGGCCTTCCATAGCAGACACTCTTGTGTCCCACCCAGAACCCAGAACTTCCTCCCCCTAGCTTCCTACTAGCTCCCCTACAGCTCAGTCCGAGAGCTCTCTCCAACACAAAAGCATGCACAACCCCCATGCAGAGAGAACAAAGGCATCAGATGCTAATTAGCCACGAGAGCCTCATTCAGTGAGAGGCTGGAGATGGGGACTCGCACTTCCTCAGCCTGCGGGAGGGACAACTCTGGGTCATACTCTACCCAGTCCCCATGAGATCCACAATGAGACTGAGCCCTAGCAGGCCACAGTGGCCATCTGCCTGTTTGCACACCCTATCTCCTTGGTCCACTTTCACTCAAATTCTTGTCTCAGTCCACTTCTGAGGAACCCCAAATTAAGATATTCTGTCCATACTAACAAATTGCTGCCAAGAAGGCAGATATAAGTGAATTCTATACAATAAGTAAATCATGTACCAATCCCCATCAACCCAAAATGGCACATTAGCAGTGCATGGCCATGGGGATTTCCTCACCACCCCTCAGAGACAGATGTGTCTAATTGACCATGGCACTTTCTGAAGCTGTGTTCATGCATGGGGGCATCACGGCCAATCAGTCACCTCTGTCCCTGCAGAAGACTTGGGTGGTGGCAAGTGCACAGCTACTTCTCATCCCTACTCTAGCCCTGGGCTTACTGAGCCCAGAGAACCATAAAACAAATGTCACTCTCATAATGTCACCAGTTCCCAAAATGGCTAATTTTCCTTCTTTCCATTGCCAATGCTGCTAAGAGTCACACATACAGAAGGATTGGCCGGAAAATGCCACCAAATCCGTGACTAGTCTAGCCATCCGACGCTGGAAATAGAGACGCAGAATCTGGAGAGCATTTGGGTGGTGCCGGGCCCACCTGGGTGAGTGGCATGCTAAAAATAGGCATGACTCACATCTGGCTTGGAGGCCCCCACCACCGCTCCAGCGAGAGCAAGCCCTCCCCCGCCTGCAACACCATCCCAGGCCTCCATGGAGCAGAACCAGTTGGACCTTGTGGACAGCTCTGTCTACACCGGCCCTTGCTGCACGTCACATGGCTCAGGGAGGGCCTTTGGGCTCAGCTCCTCGGGTTACACTGAGGACATCTGGAGCCATCTGGCCCCCGCACCCGAGCCCACTTGGAGTCCCTGGATAAACACATCCCGTCACTTAGGAAAACAGAATTACATTTTCCATAACGATGAAATGAACCTCTAGGGGGTATTTACAAAAATGTATACTCAGCTAGGGGACAATGTGGTTTTTGCCAATTAGCTAGAAGAGGAAGTCTCAGGATCTTTACACAGCATAATGAAAGGAAAAATGTGAGTAAGAGAAAGAACAAGAGTGAGGAAAGGAAAGTCCAGTTAGGTCCACTTTCACAATAAACCATTTTTACAGTTACAGACAGATCCTGATTTATACACAGGCTTAGTTCCAGGACTGTGTTTCCAAGTCAGTTGTTTGGAATTTGAAACTCATTTTCCCATAGAAACTATGTGCATTGGTCATAAAATCAATCCATAAATGTCTCTTTCTTCGGTAAAGTATCTGAAATGTACTACCATTTTCACCTTTCCAGTTCCCCTCACCATCATCTATAGCTTTGCTTCTGTAGGAAGTTACATTCTGATGTCCAGATCAGGATGAGGGAGCCCCTTTCTCCTGTCAGGGAATGGCAGTGGGGAGGGCCTGGTGATAGGGTAAGGCACTCACAGGAGCATGGGTCATTGACCATCAGCTTTGACCCAAACTATGACTGCGACTCCCAAGGCCACCTCATGCTCTGATCAGATGCTCACCCTGTCTTGGTCTCGGTCCCCTCTCAACTCTCAGTCACCTCACCTCCAAATATTCCCTGCCTTATGTTGCTGTTGTTGGGGGGATTAAGTGGTACAATGTATATAATACACAAGGAATGGTAGTTGGTTCCAAACAAGTTCTCTACAAATGGTGATTATTATCTTTACTGTTGCCTTTCATATGCAGAAGAGAACTTATCATGAAATCTGAGCATCTTAGGGTTTGAGGGGAACCATTAAATGTTTTCAACAAAGGATAGAACCACATCTACTTTGCACCCTAATAGGATCCCCATTCCTGGTCCATAGCAGGCTCTGACAAGGATTTCTCGGATGGATGGATGGATGGATGGATAGATGGATGAATGGATGGATAAATGGATGGATGATGGATGGATAAATGGATGGATGATGGATAGATCGATGGATGAATGGATAAATGGATGGATGATGGATGGATGGATGGATATATGAATGGATGAATGAGTGGGTGAGTGAATGAGTGGGTGAGTGAATGGGTGGATGAGTGGATGGATGGGTGAATGGGTAAATGGGTGAATGGGTAAATGAATGAACAAATGAAGGGATAGATGGATGGATGGATGAAGAGCTAATACTTTTTGCTCACCATTGCTTCTGGCTTGAGTCTCAGGTTCTGCTCTCAGTGCCCCTCTTAGCACTACCACAGGCTTTGATACCACTGACTCCCCCTCACTAAGTGAGATTCTCTGATACCAGGCTCTGAGGAATCATCTCTTTGTCTCAGCTCTTCTTTGGCCCCCCTCCCTGATTGCTAGCTCCCTAGGTGCCAATTCCATGGAGGCATTCTCCATGACTAATCCTCTGCTTTCTCCCTTTCCCTCCATCCTTCCATGGATGTCATTCTCTCATGAAGTCTGCTCTCACTTCCCCTCGTACGTCCAGCCTTGGCCTCTCGTCTGAGCAGCAAAATCAAATTTCCTCTGCCTGATGCTTACTTTCCTATTGAGATCCCATCAGCACCTTAAATCCAAACTCGAATGCCCTCTTTTTCTTGTTTCTTACCTCTTGCAGAACTGCTCCTGTTCCTGGGTCCCCAGCCCTCATTAAAAATCATGAACCCACTCATGGTCACAGGCTGGGACTCTCGAAGTCACTGTCACTACTCTGCTCTCATTCTCCTTTTCTACTCAGTCAGGAAATGAGGGGCACAACTGTTGTGTCTGCACATTCTCCCAGCCTTTATATCTTTGCCTGAGCTCAAGGCTATCTCTTGGTTGGTCTAATGCACTAGTCATCTGCTAGCTCAAGGAAATACACACTACTGTTCCAACAGACAAACCCCCAAGCCATAGTGGCCAAGATGTCACCAGCTACTCTATCACTGCATTGGTTGTCTATTGCTATTTGCAAAACATTCTAAGATTTAGTGGCAGAAAACAACCACCATTCTATTATTTCTCATGAACCTGTAAGTTAGGTGGGTTCTGCTCAGTGGTTCTTCTCCTCCACAGGATGCTGGCTGGTGACACAGTCCTCTAAGACCTCAACTGGCCTGGAAAATCCAAGACGGTTCACTCACACACTTGGTACCTTGACAGGGATGGCAAGAACACTAAGCTAGCTAAGCATCTTCTCTCTCCATGTACTCTCAGGGCTTCTCCCTTCCAACTTGGTAAGTTCAGCCACAATTCATATGAGGCAAATTAAGGCTCTCAAAAGTGAAAAAGCTACCAGGTCTTCATAGGGCTTGGATCCATAACTGGCAGAGCATCTCTTTGACCCCATGCTGTTGGTTCAAGGGAGTCAGAGGGCCAGCTCAGACTCGGCACTAGAGGACAGGACACAAGGATGTGACTGTCAGGAGATGCGGTTCATTGAGGCCCTCTTTGAAGACCAGCTACAATACTCATTCAAATTAGTCCTGAGCAGGCCAGTGGCCTCCTCCATCTTACAGCTAGCATCATGTGGAGCCTGTGGTCTCCAAAGCCCTCATGGAAGAGGAAAAGAGACAGAAAGCTGGAGGAAGTACGATGCCTTTCAAATGCCCCTGCCCAGAAATGACATACCACTTCCACTCACATTTCATTGATCAGGATAACCATGTGATCCCGACTTGACTACAAGGAAGGCTTGAAAGTTAGAGGAGCGGTCGACTATTTGGTTGGCCTTAACTGTCTGTGCACCCTCATCTATTTCCTTTGTGGGATGAACCAAGAATATGCAGAGATTCCCATACTCTGTTGGTGGGAGTGTAAACTGGGATGGATTCACCTGGAGGACAGCATGACCAACCTACCTTCTTGCTTGCTCTAGGATGGGTTTAGAGAATACATCATGCACAGGGCCCTTCCAGCTCTAAAAGTCAGTGAGCCAGAGAAAACGAGGGTGTAGTAACATCAGAACACCAACCTCTCATCTTCTTTCCAGTGTATTCTGTGGTGTTGGCCGGAATGGAGAGGAATTCATTCCTCTGAAGGGTGGAGGCTGCTTGCGTAACTGCTGGTTCCCACCTAGTTAAGAAGGAGAACACACAGCATCATTGTGGGAGCCAAAATTGGCCACACTGGGCAAGTCAGTTTGTATGCCCTTCTCACAACACTGTGTCCAATTCAGGATGCTATATTAGAGCAAAGATGGAGAATCCAAAGGGAAATCCAAGAGTAACAAAGCCACTTGACCTATAAGTGAAGGTGGAAGGGATTGGGATTAACTCACCAAAAGACAGGAAATGACTCAGCATCCAACGCCTGCAAACAGCAAGTCATGAAGAGTGTGGACATGGGTGTCAAATCAAGCATTGCCTCCATCACTTACAGCTGTGGGGCATTACTCGTGTAGCTCAGATTCTCTGAATATCATTTTTCTCACCTGTGAAATAGCTAGAGTCAGAGTACCTTCCTCAAGGCGTTCTTATGGTCATTCAATAAGATGATGCATGGGCCGGGCTCATGGTGCGTGCTTGCTAAATGTGGGCATTGTTATCATTGCTGCTGTTGTTGTTATGACTATTTCCATCTATGTTGGCATAACATGATGATTCCTACATGTTATTGGTTTATTGAGAGAGGAAACTATTAATACTCTGTCAACGACACTGATCATCGAATCCTTAAGTGTGATGTAGTAACCGAGCGAGGTTGAAGGAATGCACCATGCACTGAGTTCCAAATTAAGAGTCCTTTTTATTAGCCAGCAAGCAAGGGATGGCTAATGCTTAAAGTTCTCTCAGCCCCGAGGAAAGAGCTTGATTTCCCTTTATACCTTGATTTAAGTAGGGGAGGGGGAGCCTAGCTGAAGCAGAATTTTACAGAAGCAGAACAAGCAAATTAGCTAGTAACCAGCAGGGAGGAGGTTCCCAGGATTGTTGGTTGCTAAGGGTATTTCCAAACAATCACCAAGAGGGGTTCAAAGAGCGTTATATACAATAGCAGGTGTGCTTGCCAAGCAGGACACAGTTACGTTGGTTATATGGTCGGATAAGCACAGAGTCAGCATGACATAAGCACAGCGTCAGTGTGGCCCAGTTATGCACCCAAAGGGACTGTGGTAGGGAGAGGGAAGCTAGGTTGGAGTTTACAGCTAAGATGGAGTCAGTGATGCTAGCCCAGGGTAGGTTATTACAGTGACACAGGAGACCCTCTCATCCCTAGCCTCTGTCTAGCCCTCCAGCCATGTTCCTACCTCCCACCACACACCCCATCCAAGATGAAGGACTTACAGATTCAACTGGTTAAAGGCTTCTATATACAAGTAACAGAAATGAACTTGAGCAAACTTAAGCCAACTGAAGATGTCCTAAACCCAAGGAGCTGTGAAAGAACCAGGATTCAGGAAGGGCAAGAACCAGGCACCTCTTGAAGTGATGGGGACTTCAGAGGCCACTCACAGAATCACAAGAAAGGCAGCCTGGCTCAGCAGAAGCACTGATGGCCTAGGATTGGTAAAGTGTAACTCAGGCAAGGACATTTGGGGAGAGGGATGGCCACACTGATAAGGCAGGGTCAGTCTTCCTGGGCACACAAATCGTGTTGCCTAGGAAGAGGTGCATGTGTCACCAGAGTGCAAGAGACGATCTCTGAGGGTTTAGCCGCAAGCAGGTTTTGTTTTGTGTTAGGCAAAAACCTATTAAACAAACCAAACTCTTGGTCTTATGGGCATTACTACTTAGGAAACCAGGAAAATAGGCCTAAACTCTAAGAGAATCTGTTTTAAAGTTTTAACCAAGCAGAGTTGGCACATGGATATGGCAAGCCACAAAAGAGTGTTCATAGATGAACTCAGTTTAGGAAGCATCGCCGTGAAGGGATAGTTATCGCACTCATTATAAATGGAAGTGGTCTTGTGAATCTAGGGTCCCAAATTCAAATGTTTTCAGGAACCAGACAGGAAATCTAAATGAGGAAAGCGGGCCAGGTGTGGTACTATAGGGAGCGGTGGAGGTGGTGGTAGACTGGAAAGGGTGTGCTCAACTCGCTTGACTCCACCCAGCCGTTGCAATGAAGACACGTAGGCCTGGTGCCATCCAATCTTTTGTGTCCAAAGAAAAGCTGGATATCTGCCTTCTTATAAGAATTTTTCAGATTTTGACACGCAAATGTCTAACTCAAAAATAGTGAAAAAATAGGTGAGCCACACATAGCGCATCCCAGACTGAAGCCTACCTGTGGGCATGCAACCTCTGGTCCCACCAAGACAGAAGGCAGACCACCGATCCTGCAGTCCCTGGGAGTTCTACTACCCCTCACTGTTTTCTTGGCAAGGAGAAAGAAAAGGCTGTGCAACTGTGCTCCCTCGAGAAGTGGCTGTGCCAGAAACTTGCATGCCTCTTTCCACTGAAAGACAAAAATTCTACTTAAAGAGGTTTGTTTTAAACAATATTTTATTATGAAAATGCTCAACTATACAGAAAGATTACAAGAATCTTAGAGTAAATACCTGCATTTCCACCATCAGGATTCTGCCATTAATATCTTACTACACACTTGCTTTATCATGTTTCAATCCATCTATCTATCCAGCCACCTATCTGGAATCCGAATGATGTTTTTAGTGAATTTGCAGAAATGAGGTTTTGGAAAAAGCAGCCATGTCATTTCCCTGTTTTCTTTCAGATTCATATTCTAACCTTTGCTTCCTCTGCTTTGCATTGAAGGAAAATACGGTTCCCAGGCCTCACTGTCTCCTAGCTTCTCAGTAAGTTTAGACAGGGCAGGCACTGGTGGAAGGCTGGAGGGGGACAGGCAGGGAAAAGGTCAGGGTGCTCTTCTCTCTCGCTTTCTCTCTCTCCCTATTATTACTCTCTTATGAGAATTTTTCGGATTTTGACATGCAAGTATCCAACTCAAAAGTTGTGAAAAAATTAGGTGAGCCACACAGCACGTCCTGGACTGAAGCCTGCCTTTGGGCATGCAACCTCTGGTCCCACCAAAACAGAAGGCAGACCACCAACCCTGCAGACCCTGGGAGTTCCACTACCCCTCACTGTTTTCTTG
Source organism: Cheracebus regulus (assembly GCA_963574635.1). Taxonomy (NCBI): domain Eukaryota; kingdom Metazoa; phylum Chordata; class Mammalia; order Primates; family Pitheciidae; genus Cheracebus; species Cheracebus regulus. Next base: position 13,472 of record CAUYQU010056951.1, read on the forward strand.
GCAAGGAGAAAGAAAAGGCTGCACAACTGTGCTCCCTCGAGAAGTGGCTGTGTGTGTGTGTGTGTGTAGTGTGTGTGTGTGTGTGTGCGTGTGTGTGTGTGCGTGTGTGTGTGTGTGCGCCTCTCTGCTTAGGTGGCACCTGAGGCAGTGGCTGTACCTCCGCCACAGCTCCAGCTCCCCCGATCTCTCCCTCTGGGGCTCCAGCACCCCGCAGACAGGCCTGCAATGACTCCAGCTTCCTCCAGGCAGCCCCAGGTCCTGGGTCCACTGCATCTCCTCCCACTTGATCCCTCCAGGCCTGAGAGGAGAGGAACTTTCTGTTCTTGCTATTGTCTTCATTGCTTGATCTGTCTACATTTAGCTTCTTATCTCTTTCCACCACCTGTGGAAATGCTTCTCTGTATCACAGTCTCTATTTGAAATAGAGTAGACCTCTGTATCCAAGGGGGATACATTGCAAGACCTCAGTGGATGTCTGAAATCACAGATAGTATGAAACCTTATACATACTATGTTTTTCTCCTATGTATACATACCTATGATAAAGTTTAATTTATAAATTAGGAACAATACGACATTGACAGCAATAACTAATAACACAATAGAACAATTATAAAAACAGGCCGCCATCACCACTCTCGCTTTGGGGGCATTAAGTAAAATAAGGGTTTACAAGCACTGCTACGCAGCAATAGCTGATCTGATAACCGAGATGGCTACTGAGTCACGGGTCGAGGGAGTGGTGTAGCATACAGAGGGTGGATGTGCTGGACAAGAAGATGATTTCATATCCATGGTGGGATGGAGCTGGATGGCACAATATTTCACCACACTACTCAGAATAGCAAGCAGTTATTCAGGATGTTATAAGATATGCAACTTCTGCAATTACTCCTACAGCTGTATTACAGATCAGCCTTTGGAGATACCTTTTCAAGGCTGTTGTTGTTTTTTTTTTTCATGTCTGACACCCCTGGCTTTACCCCAAACCCCACTTCCAGGGCCCCACCCAGAAGCAATGCAGCCCTCAGGAGGACAGCTTCAATCCCTCTGATTTCATCTCCACCCCGACCAATCAGCAGCAAGCCTGGCCACCCCAAAACCTTCCCACAAATTCCCCTTGATCACCCCTAACCTAGGAGCTTTGGAGGAGAATAATTTGAGTACTAACTCTGGCTCCCATGTGGTGTGCCCAGCCTCATGTCTCTTAAACTCCTTCTTTACTGCAATACCACGGTCTTTCTTTGTGGAGGGAGCAGGAAGAACCCCTCTGGCAGTTACACTGGCTAGCATGCTCCTCCAGCTTTCCAGCAAGTTCTTCTTGGAGGGAGATCCAAGCAGTGCATGCCAGAGTCACCACAACAAGCTATACTTTAGTAAAACATCATCTAAATTACATCTTGATTTCATCTTAAAGGAACTCCGCTTGAGTTGAGACATAAACAAGAATAAGGCCTAACCTCAAAAAACTGATGTATATAATTCCACTGCCAAAAGTCTCTTCCCTGTGGGCACTTTTAAATAGATAATTAGCCATATGAGTCACAGTGGATGGGATTGTTAGGGCCCAGCTGGGATGAGTTAACTTATCTACAAAATACAGAGAAATCTTTGAAGAGATAAATCTCATCCAGTCGTCAATGGAACATGGGAAACTATGCTCTAAAACTGACATCTGTAACCAGGGCTAGCAAGGGGGCCAAAAACTTCCCTCTTGAATTTTAGATAACCTATTCTTTTTAATCAGATATAATTTGTATCCAAAAACTGCACTCATTTTAAATGTACATTTCAATGAATTTTGACAAATATGTGCCTATGTACATTAAGCATACGTTTTGATGAGTTTCAACAAATGCATAAAAACATGTACCCACCACCTCCATGCAGAGAACATTCCCATCACCTAAAAAGGGCTCCTGGTGCCCACGCTTTGTCAACCTCCCACCTCCAGCTGCAGACAACTACCTATCTAAACTCCAAATTAGATCGGTCTCCCCTAGAGTTTCATATAAATGGAACCAGACTCTATGTACTCTTCCGTGTCTGGCTTCTTTCATTCAGGATAGTGTCTATGAGATGCACCCAAGCTGCTCTGTGGGTCTTCAGTTTACTCCTTTTTATTGCAGTGTAGTATTCCACTGTCTGAATATAACATAATGTGCTTACCTAGTCACCTATTGACAGATATTTGCAGTTTCAGCTGTGGGCAATTATGCTATGAACATTTGTGTACAGGACTTCATTTCTCTTATAATTCATCTTTTAACCTTTTTTTTTTGAGACAGAGTCTCGCCCTGTCACCAGTTCCTTGGAACTAAAGCCCCCAGCCCCACACCATGTTGCCGGGAGTCCGTCATCACCGCAGGCGGCTACCAGGAATCAGCGGCCACCAGGACCTTTACCCCAAATGCTGCACACCCTCGGGGCCCCTCTCCTCCCTGCCCTTCTGTGGGATTCAGAGTCAAACCACACCAAGCCATAAATAAGTGGTTGTGGAAATCCAGTGCTGGGCCCCTCCATCCAACAGATTTTCTCCACAAACTATCTGAATGCTTTTTTGTGTGTTTAGTATCAAATTTTTAAAATCCTCCGCTCTTTTTTATTTTTTTATTTTATTTTATTTGAGAAGGAGTCTCACTCTGTCACCAGTCTAAAGTGCAATGGCACAATCTCGGCTCACTGCAACTTCCGACTCCCGGGTTCAAGCGATTCTCCTGCCTCAGCCTCCCCAGTAGCTGGGACTACAGGCATGCATCACCACACCCAGTTAATTTTTGTATTTTTAGTAGAGACAGGGTTTCACCATGTTGGTGAGGATGGTCTCAATCTCCTGACCTCGTTATCTGCCTGCCTTGGCCTCCCGAAGTGCTGGGATTACAGGCATGAGCAACAGTGCCCAGCCTAACTTTTTACTTTGAGATAATTGTAGACAAACATGCAGTTGTAAGAAGTAATACAGAGAGACTTTATATACCCTTTACTTGCTTTCCTCAATGGCAACATCTTGCATAACTGTCACAATGTCACAATCAAAACATTGATCTTGATATAATTGATGGACTTTGTTCGGATTTCACCAGTTTCACGTGCACTCATGGTATGTTTGCGTGTGTATATTTAGTTCTATGTAATTTTATCATAAGTACACTCCTGTGACACCACCACAGTTTTTGAGACAGAGTCTCACCCTGTCGCCAGTTCCTTGGAACTGGAGCCCCTAGACCCACGCCATGTTGCCGGGAGCCCCTCATCACCGCAGGCGGTTATCAGGAATGGTCTGTCACAAGGATCCCTCATACTATTCTCTTATAGCCACAGCTACTCCCTCTTTCCCTGTCCCTAATCCTTGGCAATCACTAGTCTACTGTTCTGCACTTCTATAAATTTTTCACTACAAGAATGTTATATAATGGAATCATGCAACAGATGACCTTTTTTTTTTTTTTTTTTTTAGACAGAATCTCACTCTGTCGCCAGGCTGGAGTGCAGTGGCACAATCTCAGCTCACTGCAGTCTCCACCTCCCAGGTTCAAGCCATTCTCCTGCTTCAGTCTCCTGAGTAGCTGGGACTAGAGGCGCACGCCACCACACCCAGCAAATTTTTGTATTCTTGGTAGAGATGGGGTTTCACCATGTTGGCCAGGATGGTCTTGATCTCCTGACCTTGTGGTCCACCCACCTCAGCCTCTCAAAGTGTTACAGGCATGAGCCACCGCACCCGCCACAGATGACCTATTGAGACTACCTTTTTTCACTCAGCATAACTCCCTTGAGATCCATCCAACTTGTTGAATGCATCCATGGCCTTTTCTTTTTCATTGCTCATTAGTATTTTGAAATACAGATGTACCAAAGTTTGTTTAACCTTTCACCTACTGAAGGACATTTGAGTTGTTTCCATTGGGGGCTAGTATTAATATAAATAAAGCTTCTGTGTACATTTCTATAAACATTTCTGTGTGAACACTAAGTTTTTGAATTTTCTGAATAAATACCCAATAGTGAAATTGCTGGATCATATGGTGAAGGCATGCTTACTTTTATGAGAAACTGCCATACAGTTTTACAGAGGAGCTGTACCTTCTTACACTTCTCTCAGCAATGTATAAGTGATCCAGGTTCTCTACATTCTCACCAACACTTGATGTTAACATTATTTTTTATTTTAGCCATTTTTATGGGTACATAGTAATAGCTTATTGTGATTTTAGTTTGCTTCTGCCTAATGGCCAATGGTATTCAACATTTTTTCATGAACATTTTTTCATGCGCTTATTTGCCAGCTGTGTATTATCTTTGACGAAATTTCTGTTCATGTCCTTAGCCCATTTTCTAATTGAATTGTTTGAATTTTTTACTGTTAAATTTTAAGAATTCTTTATATACTCCAGATACTAATCCTTTGTAGGATATGTGGTTTGCAAATCTGTTCTCCCAGATTGTGGCTTTGCTTTTCATAACAGAGTCTTTCACAGAACAAGAGCTGTGAGTTTTGATGTGGTCCGAGTCATCCATTTTTGGATTGTGCCTTTTTAATTGTGCCTGAGGTGTCAAGTCAGGCAACTACCTCTTTACCTAGTCCTTGGTCCAGAGTATTTTCTCCTACTTTTTTCCCTAAAAGTTCAGTGGCTTCACATTTTAAATGCAAGTCTGTAATCCATTCGGGGTTAATGTTACATAATGTATGAGGTTGAAGCTGAGGTTTATATTTTTGCCCATCTCCAACACCATTTTTTAAAAGACAGCCCTTCTTCCATTGGATTATCTTTGTATCTTTGTTAAGTATTAGTTGGGCATATTTGTGTAGGCCTGTTTCTGGGTTTTCTATTTTATTCCATGGAACTACATGTCTATCCCTCCACCAATCCCTCACAGTTTTGATTACTGTAGCTATATCATAACCCTTAATGTCATAACCCATTCATTTTTAAGAAAACAAAATAATTTGAACTAAATTTGTTACTTATCGTCCATTGTATGAGTCTATTCTCATGCTACTAATAAAGACATACCGGAAACTGGGTACTTTATATAGTAAAGAGGTTTAATTGGCTCACAGTTCAGCATGGCTAGGGAGGTCTCAGGAAACTTACAATCATGGTGGAAGAGGAAGCAAATATGTTCTTCTTCACATGGTGGCAGCACAGAGAAGTGCTGAGGGAACGGGGAAGCCCCTTATGAAACCATCAGCTCTATGAGAACTAACTTACTATTACAAGAATGGGATGGATGAAACCACCCCCATGATTCAATGATCTCCACCTGGCTCCTCCCACAACACAAGAGGATTATGGGAACTACAATTCAAGATGAGATTTGGGTGGGGACACAGCCAAAGCATACCACCCATCCTTTGAAGATCCTATGAGAGCTCCAGCACAAGTCAGAATCAAGAAATTAACAACAGGTGGTTCTGAACCCAACCACTGCTAGAGAGAGGACAAAGGGTGGGGTCCAACCCTTGAGCAGCAGGGAAGGGAACAGAAAAAACTCAGCAGGTTCCTGCCTCTCATAGCTTAGTGGGATCAGAGATAGGGCTCTCATCATAGGGAGCAGGACATCTGACACACAGGGCAAGACATTTCAGGAGATGCCTGGCCGGAGGCCCCAGTGACATGAGGCAGAGGTGGAGCTGCAGCAAATGGACGTTGCCAGCACCACAATTACCCTTCACGTCCTACAGATGACCCCAGCTACTGAGTGGTAACACCCAGACTCTGTCTCAGGCATCTGTCCCGACTGCAGGAGCTCACTCAGCCTCAATCAATGACAGACAGGACACTGGTGAATAAAATCCCAGTTTCTTCAACCCAGTTGGACCTCACCTCCCTGCTTCATAGCAGGATAGAGAGAGCTCCAGCCCGGGAGTAACTGGCTTGATGACGCTGATACAACCTTGGTTCAGATGGAAGAAGAATGGGTCACAATCACAGGCACAGAACAGGTGACCCTTGACTTTCACCTGGCTGACCTTTGCTGCATCTGCACTGGTGCCCATATTGCCTTCATTGCAAGAGGCTGCACCCTTGCTACCAGCTGCTCCCCTGGTAATGCAGGCTCTCATGGGAAATGACCCCACTTCGCCGACAGCAGCCGCAGCATTGGCTATCCAGAGGTTTGGGGAAGGGGCAACGACTTGAATGCTGTTTGATTCTTGTCATAAAAATGGGTAAAAGAAAAGAAGAGAAAAGAGGAAGGAAGAAGGGAAGGACGGAAAGAGGAGAGGCAGAAAGGTCACACTAGCAATAAAGTCTCCTCAGCAACACAGCTGAGGCAAGGATGGAAATCCTTAGAGAGGCCAGAAGGGGAGAATCTTCCACTTTGATCAACATTCTGAGGACCAAAGGAAAAGAAACAAATTCAAAAACACACTCAAAACACTAGAAGTGCTTCACTCAAGACGATACCTTAAAAAAGACATGTAGCTACCAGATTTTATCATCTTCTCTAGGTTTCCTAGAATGAACTCCTCTTAGCCAGTAAGCTACTTTTCAGTTTCCAAACAATCTCAGACCTCTGTTTCCAACTGTGTCTGAGAGAGAGTACCAGGTGAGTGCCCGCAGCTGAGTCTCCCTGGGGACGGAGCTCAGACACCAGGCTGCCCTGCCGGGGCTCTGCACTGAGCATGGGCACACCTGGTGGGCTAATGCCCCCTGAGTTGGGAAGCCCATGCAGGAGGAGGGCCCCCCAGACCAGCAAACTTCCAACTCAGATGTTTTGGCAGAACCATTGCTGACTCCAGCATCCAGATGTCTGAAATCATTCTTCCTGAGAAATCAAGCAGAGACCTCACAAGCTTCCAAAGAGCATTGGCTTGAAACCATGCACTCATACACCCAAACACATGGCAAGCCATTTAGCAAAACAATGTAAACATTAGAGCATTAAATTATGCCACATAAGTCTGTTCAGAAGAAATCTGTGATTGTGCACATCTCAGACACTGAGGGAAGTCAAATGGGACCACCCGGCAGCCACTCGAGCTGATCAAGGTAGAAACAGGGAGGGCTCCAGAGCAGAGCCGGGCAGATGGACACATTCAAAACAGGGCCAGTCCCCCCACTGCAGAGCTGGCGTGCAGGCCTGGCCCTGGGTGGCTCTTGTCTCAAGTGTGTGTGTGATCCTGGGCCCCTTGATCTGCATGGTCTGCCCCAGTAACCTGCTCTGGCCAGTAGCAGGAATCAGAGGGCCGAGGGACCAACCAGGTGGCACAAGGCATCCCCATCCCAGCTGTCTTGGGGAGGCCTGCCTTTTAAGGCCTCCCAGGTGACTGCCCCCAGCCTAAGAAGGAAGCAGCTCCTAGGACCCCAGTGAAGCAACCAGAGCCACAGAGGCCTGCAGGGTCATTGGCCCCTGAAACACCGGCCCTTTGGGATGATGCTTTTTCTCTCCCTTCCCCAATGACCCCCTCGAGAAGCACTGAATGCAGGGTCAGACCTGTCATCACTGCCCTGAAGCCAGCTCCTCAGGATGGTCTGTTACACTCCGAGGCCAAAGGAGCCACCCAAAGGATGAAAGGGAGATCCAGCACTGAGGGCTCAGTGCAGCAGAGCTAGGGCTGCGGGGGTGTCCGCAGGAGGAGGTGGACGTTTGGCTACAGGGGAGAGAACAGAAGCACAGGACTATTTATGGATGTGTTCCAGGCACGGGACTGTTTATGCGTACATTGCAGGCATGGGACTGTTCAGGGTGCATTCTAAGAACAGGACTGTTTATGGGTGTATTACAGGCATGGGACCATTCAGAGGTTCATTGCAGGCATGGAACTGTCAGAGGTGCATTCCAGGCATGGCACCATTCAGGAGTTCATTGCAGGCCAGGAGTGTTCAGGGGCCCATTCCAGACACAGACACACCTGAACAGCAAACTGTTAGGACTGCTTAGAGGTGCACTTTAGGCAGGGTTATGGGGGCCTGGGGCAGGTCTACGGTGGGGGTTAGAAGAGGGTCTCAAAGCAACCTGTCCTGGTGCATGAAGCAGCCCAGGGTCACTCCGCCCAAGGGCCTGACTCATCATCAAACTGGGACTCAGCCATTTCTTCCCAAAGTCACTGCAGGGACCTGTTGCCTGGTGACCTTCTAGAAGCACAGAAGCACAGAGGCTGTCTGCGTTCAGAGAGCCTGAGCAGGAGCCCCGGCTCCACCTGCACTGCCCAGTGACCTCTGTAAAGTCACTTAACTCACATTCAACCCCCCTGGCAGTCTTCTCTTCTGTAAGATGGGATGTTAATAACAGGCCCTGTTCCCCAGGGTTGTCGTGGGGACTAAAGGAGCTCCTGTAAGTGACATGCGGTACAGGGCTGCACACAGTGGAAGGGCTCAGCATTGGGGAGTCGCTCTAGCATCACATGGTGGTCAGTCAGTGTGCAGAGAGGGCAGGAGGTTGCTGTGTGGGCTGGAGACAGAGGCTGGGCTTCATCTGAGGCCAGGGCAGGGACCCCACTCACAGGCCCTGGGTGCTGCACCCCATCCCCCGAAGAGCCCCAGGTCCCCTCCCCCACACCTGAAGGTGGGCCTTTCTCTTAAAATTAGCAGGAAAGCCCAGGCCATTGCTTACACTACAGCATTCACTGAGGCAACCACGTGCAGACGCCATCCTGGGTGCTGGGCTACCGCTGGGAACACCATTGGGCTGGGCACCCTGGGTGAGGAAGGCAAAGGGGTCGAGCACTTCTTCCTCCTTAGAGGCTCCCCAGGCTCCCTTTGCCTCCCAGATGGCCAGCCCAGAAGCCCACGTGGCCCAGGTGGAGAGAGGGCCTGGGGGTGTGGTAGAGCCTCACACCACTGGCTGCTGCTGCTTAGGATGAACTTACGATGCCCCAAATGCCCAGCAGCCTGAGCCAGAAAGGGTTACCGGACACTCAGAAACCCAGTCCCAGGCACTGTGGTTGTAGCCCCAGCAGGACACACTTCTGCTCCCCCCACCCAAATGCCCTGCCTGCCTTCACCACGCTGCTCTGTCCCGGACACCAGCAGCGATGGCTGCACCAACTGCCCTCTGGCACCAGCAGGAGGCTGGGGAGCAGGAAGAGAGAAGCCTGGCATTGACCCCATCTCCCTCCCTGCCTGCAATGGCTGCAGTTGCCCTGGATCCCACAGCTCTGGGGGCATCTCTCTCAGGGCTCCACACTCCACATTCCAGACACAGAACCCTTATTTCCCTCTACAGGCCTGAGGCGGCAATGGCTCTTACTGCAGCCCCTCCCTGGACATACCACCCGCCTTGTTGTTTCCTGACTCTGTCCACAACTTTGTCAGAGGTCTCTGGGGCAGCAACTCTGCCACCTCTCTCCTGTCCAGACCCTGGCTGGCAGGAGGAGGACACTCAGGAAAACTGCTGGAAAGCAGGAGAGAGCTTGGGCTAGGCACGCAGGCCAGAGCCCTTCAGCCACCAACTCTCGCCGCCCAGTACCCTCACCTCAGTGAGGTGCTAACAATGTCCCATAAGGTGGAGCCAGGGCACCAGGCAGACAAGATGGGGCAAAATCTAGGCCATCAGGGCTTAGGGCTGAGCATCTAGACCTCAGACCTCAGTCCCAGGTAAAGTGGCAGCACTCGGGCAGGAGGTGCTGGGTGAGAACGGTTGGTAAGGAGCACCTCCCAAGCTCTCTGCAGCTTCCTCACTCAATGGCTTGGAACTCAGGACACATGTTCACACAGCCACAGCCACCCCAAGTTGGTCAGGCTGTCAGGCAGCTCCAGAAACCACACACCCCGTGACATGAGGAAGCCGCAGACAGAGACACCCACAGTTTCCCACTGTTCCCTTGGAAACGGCAGGCCCAGGTCCAGCTCATCTACGCCCCTACCCTCAACTAGAAACAAAGCCTGGCAGCTTCCCCCAGCACGCCCAGCCCACCCGGCCCACCTGCCCCACCCACTGGCTGCCCCCAGCCTCTGCCCTGCAACTGTGACCAGAAATTATGCCCCTTCAGCTTGGCCCCAGAGCGGGCTAGGAGCCAGACCTGTAGCGGTAGCTCAGGTCAGAAAGAGGAGGGAGCTTGGCCTTCCCAAGCTGGAGTGCTTGCTAGGGTTGGGGTTGGGGAGGGGGCGCAGCCCTGGCTGGAGAGCCCCAGGTGGCTGTGGGTGGGTCCCTGGAGGCCTCTGCAGGCCTAGAGTTCCTGGGGCTTGGATGGGCAATGGTCCAGGGATCTTGACCTTATATTTGGGGATGGTGGGAAATCCCACCACTTCCGGCTCCCCCACCCCAGGGACTCCCCTAGCAGAATTCAGGGAGCAGAAAGCCGAATGGTCCGACAGGATGCAGGACCCCTGCAAAGCCATTCCCCAGGGTCTGACCACGCAGAGACTTGGGCCACCAATACACCAGGCAGGGCATTAAGAGTGGAGAATTTTTTTCACACTAAACACACAAGCATTCAAGTAGTTAGCGGATAAAATCTGTTGGATGGAGGGGCCCAGCGCTGGATTCCCACAACTTCTTATTTATGGCTTAGTGTGGTTTGACTCCGAATCCCACAGAAGGGCGGGGAGGAGAGCCGTCCCGAGGGTGCGCAGCGTCCCGGGTAAAGGGCCTGGTGGCCACTGATTCCCGGCAGCCGCCTGCGGTGATGAGGGGCTCCCAGCAACAGAGCGTGGGGCTGGGGGCTCCGGTTCCAAGGAGACAGTGCCCGGGCGAGGGACTCCGAGGCGTCGGGGTCCCGGGAAGGGCTGGAGAGCTGGGGGCGCACATCTCGGGTCTCGGGGTCCGGGGGCGGCAGACGCGGGGGCGCGCGGAACCGCGGCCGGGGCTGTCTACACCCCAGGGCCGCCCAGGCCGCGCCCAGAAAGGCTCCGAGGCGGGGCCGGGCCGCGTGGGTCGGAGGGAAGGGCGGGGGTGGCCCGGGGAGGACCGGGCGGCGCGGGGAGGGAGGACAGAGCGGGGCCCCGAGGTCAGAAGCTTGGGAAATGGAAGCCACGCCGGGCAGGGGCGAGCTCGGTGTCGCCGCCCCCTGCAAACGGACCGCCCCCCGACTCTCGGCCCCCGGCCCGCCCTGGAGGCAGGAGCCGTGGCCGCGCGCCCCGTGCCCGCCAGCCGTCGGCCTCTGTCGCCCCCTCCCGGAGCGGAGGAGTCACGGGGGAAACGGCCCCAAGCCTATTGGCTCGGCCCGGACGGGGTCCGCGATGCCCCCCTGGGGAGACCCTTTCCTGGCAGAGAGGATCCTGACATTGGTCTGGAGGTCGAACATCAGTCTTGCGGATGTCGGGATCAGGCTTGAGGATGCCCTCGATCTTTATCCTTTCCTGTGTCCCCAGCCCCTGGCAAAAGGTAGTAGACCCAGGAAAAGGATGCAGGAAGCCAAGAAGGGAATTCCCATGCCATAGCACCGTCCTAGAGGTGTTCACACACAAACACACGCGCACACACACAATTCCTCTAAGATAACCACAACAAAACCTGTGAGCCATTTGGGAATACGCCGGGCACGCGGAAGTGTTGGGGACACACTCCTACTCCACCCCTTACTCACTGTGCTTGCCTCTCAGATGAGCACCCACGCCTCCCTTCAGTCCTGTCTGAAACGGACACCGTACTGGTACCTGCCTCTTTTGGTAGCTGTGAGGATTAAATGTGGTTGAACCCATAAATTCGCTAGAACAGCACCTGGCATTAAACTATTGCAGCTGGCACCCTCCTCCTCATCTTCCTCAATCAATCAGTTAGGAATGCATTCAGCTGCAAGCTCAGGAAATGCAACTGACAGCGGCCTAAATGTGTGGGTGTCTTTTTCTCCCATAACAAGGAGTTTGGAAGTTGCCTGTCAGCCTGGGAACACGGCTCAGAGATGTGTCAGGGCACTGGGCTTCCTTTCCACTCCCAGGTCCTTACCATTCTATGGCTGGTCTCTTCCTGGTTGCCAGATACTTGCTGTAGCTGCAGGTCTCACATCCGAGATCCAGGCAGGAAGAAGGGGAAAGGGCGAGAGGTAAAGGGCTTTCTCCTAGCAAGGGTTTCCTGGTTTTTTCTGGAAGGGACGGGAACCTCTCACACTTGGATTGCCCAGAAGTGTGCGCGTGCAGGGTATCTTCACTGCAAGGGAGGCTGGAAAATGCCTATTTTTAGCTGAAGTCCTTGATCGTCTACCTGGAGTCAGGGTTCTGTTAGCACACAAGGGACATGGATATTGGATGGACAACCCATGAGACCCGCCGGTGTGCTGCTGCATAGTCTACCTAACCTCCACTCTGCAGACAGAGAAATCAGCACCCAGCAAGGCTGGAAATCTTGCCCAAGGTCACACAGCTAGTGAGTGTGACATCACAGTCTCCCAATTCTAAGTATTAATGTTCTGTAAATCAACGACTTGATGTTGATTGTTGAGGTATTTTTATGGCCTTGCTTTTGAAGCACTGATGTTAATTTATGAAACGTATTTATAATAACTGCTTTAAAATTCTCACCAAATAATTCCACCATCTGAGACATCGAAGTATCAGCATCTATGTATTATCTTTTCTCATTCGGATGGTTTTTTCTGGTTCTTGGTATGACAAGTGGGTTTGTATTGTATCCTGGTCATTTGGTTATTATGTTCAAACATAATAATAATAAAAGATTGTTACAAATATTAAAGAATATCTCGGGCTAGGTGTGATGGCTCATGCCTGTAATCCCAACACTTTGAGAGGCAGAGGCAGGCAGATCACGAGGTCAGGAGTTCAAGACTAGCCTGACCAATATGGTGAAACCCCGTCTCTACTAAAAATACAAAAATTAGTTGAGCATGGTGGCACGCGCCTGTAGTCCCAGCTACTCAGAAGGTTGAGGCTGGAGAATTGCTTGAACCTGGGAGGCAGAGGTTGCAGTGAACCGAGGTTGCAGTGAGCCAAGATCACAACACTGCACTCCAGCCTGGGCAATAGAGCAAGACTTGGTCCCAGGAAAAAAAAAAAAAAAAAAAAGAATGTCTCCTGTTGGAGATACTGGTTGCAGACCTCTCTGATACCCAGTCAGGCTACATGGGAGATAAAAAGAAAAACCTGAGGAACTCACTATATTATCTTTCCTCCTGTCCTGAGGTCTCTGGCCAGTCCATTTTCTTTTACCCAACTTTCAGAGTCATTTTATCATTGTCTGTTGAATAATTTCCAGGGTATTTAGTTGTTTTTAGAAAGGAGGAGTCTACCCATTCTGTTTCAGAACCAACATCCTAAATCCTTTTCAATAGCACATTCCAGCCTACCTCTCACCAACTCCCACTAAATGCCCCAAATCTAAGCCAGATTCAAGGCACTGATTGGTTTTCTCAGGGGATGGTGCCATATAAAGAGCTCAGCATCAGTCAGATATTCAGCAACAGAATTAGCTAGATCAGCCTTGGTGAGATAGAGCCCACGTAGTTGGACCACGTAGCCTCCCTCCTGGACCCCAGGCATAAACACTGAGGTGGCCAAGGACAGAGTCTGACTCCACAGGGTAAATCACCCTGTATATCCATTCATTCAATGTCCTTTTTGTACTAGGTGGCCTCTGGTGAGCATTGACATGAAATAGAAGATCCACACATGGTGCCTGTTCCCAAGATCCCTGCACATGCCTCTCTGTCTCCAGTCTTTCAACCTTATTTTCTTCCCGTTCCCTGACCAACCAGAGAAGCTTGCATTAATACCTGAACCTGCTACAGAATTTTCTCATGCTCTAAGCCTCACTCGAATCTGCCAGCCTTCCAAAATCACTTGCCAAATGGATTGGAGCAGTATTCCCAAGTGAGGCATGTGCTGCCTCCGAACTCCAAAGTTCCACCTAGTGCTGTGTCTCTGTCTTCGTCATGGCACCTGCAAAGAGAACAATTTGCCCTATACCTTTGAAGGTATGTCCCAGCACATTCTACATCTTCAGTCCCCTGAAAACCTAGCCAAAGTTTTATATCCCTGGAACATCATAGGATTTGCCTCCCAGACCCTAATGCACATATATCTTACTAGCGTATTTAGCATCCTTATACTCTCCTTTTTACCACATCTAATCCAGAAAATACCATCATATGTTGCCTTGGCATCCTTAAAGTTCCCGAAGATTACATTGTGACAGTAATCAAAGAGTTGATACAGCCCTGGGACAGACAATAGAGAGAAGGTTTGCTATTGTCCTTCCCATGTAAAAGCTGTTTCAGATCTTTTCTGATGATGGTGTGATGGCTCCCCTGACTAATGTCAGTCAGAATCTGTATCCAATCACCCTCCAAAGTTTGAGTGTTTCCCTTTCCCCTTATGTACAGTTATCCTGGTAAATAACCATGGGCCCTTTGGGGAAAACAAAGTATAATATTTATGGTATATATTGTAGTGACGTTGTAAAGTCCTTCCTCAAAGGGATCTGGTTTCTCCTTTAGTCAATGGGGTCTAGGTCTGAGAACCCAGCTATAAAAACTGGTTTAGATATGGAAAATGAGTGAGTGAGTGTGATTTTTCACTGCAGCATCTGATATCAGCCTTCCGTTCACCAGTACTTGAATTCTCTGTGTGCAATACCCTAGTTGTCTGCTAATTTTTTGAGCCCCAAGGAAGACTATAGTATACTAACCATCCTGTAGCTACTTACAGTTGGTTGCTTTTCTAGATTTTCTGCCATTACGGAAATTCTGTCCACCCTGCCTCTGATAGTTCAGGAGCTCTATCTGAACTCTTCTATTTCAGAATCCAAGCATCCCCCATGACACTACAGAGTGTAGTTCCACAGAGTAACTTCCTACTGTCAATACCAGCTTCAGAGGACAGCCAGTATTGAGTTGCCAAAAGATACAGGCACTCCCCACACTGGTACATTTCCTGTTGCTTTGGTGAAGAAAGTGTCCTCTGAGCCCTCCCAGGGAACACAGTCAAATGGTAGAGTCTTTGATCTTACATAATAAATCCATTCTCACATTCCTACCTCCCTAAGCCTTCTAAGCTCTTACTCAATACTCTGCCAAGGCAAGCATAGCGTCTACACCACATTTACATCATGCCCAGGCTTCGCAGAGCCATCTCAGTGGTGTATTTGGATGATTTCCAGGTATCCTTGCCAGGAAGTCAAATTCTAAGACATAGACAAGTTCCACTAAATCAACAAAACTGAATTCAATATCTTCATAGTTTATTCAGACACGCTTCTCTCTGTTGCTTGGTGATATATATTAGCCAAGACTTGCAGTTATGTTCATTATGTTTATTTCCAGAAAAGAAACTTCATTTTCCCACTTGGGCTGTACTGGGACCTGGCCCTAGTTATTGATATAGGGGAAATAAGAAGAGATGGAGACAGATCTTGAGAAGGACAAGCATTGCATTATAAGGCGACCATCTCAGGTGAAGACTCTGCACAGTATCCAGCGATCAGCATTCTTAGGAAAAGGGAAAGTGCTATCCCCAAGAGGGTTCTTGGGAATCCAGGTGTTCAAGCTTAGATTCATCTATCCAAATGTCCTCCCAGGTCACAGGATTCTACCACCCTATCAATGCCCTGACTGAAGCACAGAAAACCTATTCAGCGTGTTCCCTTTGGAGTTCTGGTATAGATTTGCAGGATGTCAATACAAAATACTCAGCTAAATTTGAATTTGAGATAAACAACAAATAATATTTTAGTATAAGTAAGTATGCCCCATGCAATATTTAGAACATACTTATACTAAAAAGTATCCATTGTTTATCTGAAATTCAAATTTAAATGGAAAGCGAACGTTTCATCTGGAAACTTTACTCTTGGCACCCTTACAATCAAATCCTGGGTCTGATTTTCAGCACAGTCTGCACTAAGTTGGCAGGAGATACAGATTTCTTTAAACACTACCACAGAGGCCTTCTGGCTTCACTGAATGCCCTGAGGAGATAGACCTGAGCCTGTCATTCCATTTCCCAAGTATGTGTTAAGTTGTTATGATAGTTTTTAAATAATTTAATACCTGAAAATTCTAACCAAGTGTTTTCAGAACCTGAAATACATTTACAAAGCCAACTTCAAAACCAGTGACCTAGCCCAGCCACCTGAGCAGGTAGGATTTGAGCCCATCTTGAGGGTTAACCTTGGATGACTATAGGGGAAAATGAGAAGGCACAAAACACAGCCTGACATTGCATTTCCACCCAGAACTGAAGGCACACATGCTCCTGGGAACAAGTGGACTCATTTGGATTTGTGGGGCCAGGAAGTCATGAAAGATAGGGCTGGAAATTAATTAGGTTTGGAGTTCAAGACGTGGCAAGCTTGGAAAACTGTGTATTTCACATGATGGGCAAGACTGGGGTGGGTATGGGGTATGGGAAGGTGAAGGTGGGGACTCACGGGTTAGGAATTGGCTCTAGGTACATTATTAGTTGGTAATGGGTTTTGAATCTGGCCATGGCTGAGGGGGAGGCCTGGGGGCAGGGATACCGCTAGATTCCTGCTGCTGGCTCTGGGGTGGTTTCAGCCAAGCCCTGTGCTGACATCAGACTGACCTGAGAGGTACAGGCGGTAGCAGCTCAAGTGAGAGGTCTTGAAACAGCTTTCACGATGGGGAGGGCGTTAGCAGCACTGAAAATATTCTGGAACATTCGTACAAGAGTTTAACGTGAGATACAAACTGCAACTTACGTGTTGAAACTGAAATTCGTTGCTATGAATTACGGAAGTGGAGAAGAAGCAAAAAGGATTGTTCCCGGAATGTCTGATTTGACCGTTGTGACACAGGAATGGGGTGAAGCCACTACCTGATGTAGGGCACGACACACTCGGGGCCTAACGGGGCTGCTTGCCACTGTTTGCCCTGACAGGGGCCCACGAGAGGGGCCCTGGTCTTGAGATTTTAGGTCTGCTCTTCATAGCTTTCCTGCCTCTGGCTGTGCCAGGGCCCATGAGCCGGTCACCCCTGCTGTGGCTGTTGCCTGCCCCAGGCGCTTAGACCTGGCTTTGCCTCCGGTCTCCCTCTCTGACTGTGTGACCTTGCACCAGGGCCTCTGCTTCCTCATCTGCACAACCCAGTTGATACTGGGGAGCTCAGATGCCCAACCCAATTGCTAGTGTGCAGGCCAGGCACTCAGACCACACTTGCTGGGCACACAGTAGCCTTCAGTGAGGACCGCTTTCCCGCCTTCATAACCACACGACCAAGATTTCCACTAGTGGGTCTGGAAATTTTATTGCCTGAACTCATGCCCTTCAATTTGAACCATTTCTGCCTAATTCCTGAATCCTTGGTGGTTAAAGCTCCTAATTAAGTTAATTTAGGTCAAGAGAACTACTCATTGGCCCATGCCCCAACATGAGCTAAAGCCTCCAGAACCCCCAAAAGCCTGAGATTTCTGATGGTTTTAGATTCAAGAACTTTATTGTTCAGATTTTTCACTCCTCTTGGCTGGCCTCTCTGGTTAATTAGAGCTCCCCTCAAGCACTCATCAAAATGTAGTTCTCTGTGTGTAGATGAGGGAAAGCACATTGCCAACATAAATCTGAGAGTCCCACACTTCTAAGCACTCACACATGTGGGGTAGGAACATCCTAAATGGAATTCTGCTAAGCTTTGAGCAGAAGAGGACTATTTTTTACTCTGTAGCACAGGCCTCCTAAAGGAGAAAACAAAAAAGTAATCTCGGACCAACACAAGAAAGGGAAAGAGGCTGAGCTGAGTTGGGAGCCACCATCTCAAAATGTAGTAAGGGCCAATGAATGGTAAAAGCAAGCAAAGAATGATGGCCCCCAAGCAAGCAGAGATCCCTGTGAAGACAATTCAACCCCTCTCCCAGCCCCGCATTCCATTGTTCCATCAAGCCATTTCCCAAGAAACCCTGCTCTTCCAGGGAAGTGCTGTTAGTTCAGGCCACCTGCATGGTGGAGAGCAGAGCTAGCTCTGTTTGGAAAATGCCCTTTGGTCAAAGTTAAGATGAAAGGCAACATCAAAATTTGACATTATGGTTATTGAACAATATTTATTCAACACATATTTGTTGAGAGCCTAGTATGCACCAAGCACCGTGGAAGGCAGCAGGACATCAAAGTGAGCCTCACAGTCCCCATCCTCCCAGAGCTCAGAGCAGGGGAGGAACAGACACTAACCAGATAATCACAGAGCACAGGAGATCAGCTATGAGCCTTGTCTGCAAGAACATGCAGGAACCACAGGGAAGCCAGCCATGGGCAGGGCTGCATGGTCAGGGTGTGATTTCTGAGGGAAGGACAGTTGAGTGGTGATCTAAACAGGGAGTAGGACTTGGACGGGTGAAGGGAGGTTGGGCGTCGGGGTCATGCAGAAGCTGGAGCCCAGAGAGCAAACAGAGGCAGACAGGGTAGGGCTGTGCGGGTAGACCAGTATGAGTCCAGGGGGCCGCGCCTGTGCTTAGCTGCTTGGAGGGCAGTCACATGAGCCTGTGTGCTGACGAACTGGCAGGAGCAGAGTCAGGTGACAGCTCTTTAGAGGCCCGGGGCACTCTTGCATAACCCGTGATCCCCCACCCAGCTGAACAACTGCAAAGCCAGAATGCTTCCAAAAACGGGTTTTTCTCCTCAATTTTCCAGATTTATTGGAACAAAAAAAAGCATTCAATGTCTGATGAAAACGTATTTTCTTGTAATTTGCAAGTAGTTTAGTGGACATGGCTAAGATTTGGGGCAATATTTTGCATATGTTCTGTTTCCTGAAGGGTTATCTCAAAAATCTAGACACCCTTGTTAGCCCAGTGCCATACTGGCTCAGAGGGTTGAGACAGAGAGACTGAGGGGGACGAGTTTTGACTACTGCCTGCCAGAGACCTGGAGCACCCAGGAGGGGTGTGGATGGGAACTGTGGCCTTTTCAGCACTAATCCTGGACTCTGTGATGGCAAAGGAAACTGGCACGTCCAGACTCTGTGAGGCTCCTTTGGGGGCCAGAAACCATCTCTCCCCTAAGGTCCCCTATCCACATGCAGAGAGGAGGCTAAGCCCAAGGCCACCCCTCAATGGGACTTGCCTGCCCAGTTGCCCTTGGAACTGGGGGACACCCAGAAATTAAAGGGTGAAATTAAAGGGTGCTTCTCTGAAGCCCATCTTCCAAGGCAAGCTTCCTGCTGGCATGGCCAAGTGAACCATCCTTTCCTCCCTCTCATGCCAGCCACAAAGTCCCAGCAAAGGCTGGGTCTCCAGGCACCCACCATTAAGACAAGGAAGTAGGGGGAGGGGCCCTCTTCTGCCCTCTGGTGTCCACCCACCAACCCAGACTTGAGCAGTGTGGCTTGTGAGGCTCAGGGCTGAAGAGATGGCTGCCTCTGACTCACTGTGTGATCTTAGGTAAACTGCATCCCACTCTCTGGGCATCAGTTTCCTCAGTTTTCCCCTTTAGATAGCAAACAAGGAAGGGTAGGTCTCAGGTCAGGGGAAAATGATAGGACGGTAGAGGGTACCACCAACGGGCACATCAGGGAGCCCTGAGAAGCTGGGGAGGCAGGAATACAAAGTCATAAAATCTATTCTCTGCTACCATTTGACATTGTTTATGAAATTTTATTTTTTATTTATTTATGGGGTTTTTTTTTTTTGAGATGGACTCTTGCTCTGTCACCCAGGCTGGAGTGCAGTGGCGCTATCTCGGTTTATTGCAACCTCCGCCTCCTGGGCTCAAGTGATTCTCCTGCCTCAGCCTCCTGAGTAGCTAGGACTACTGGCATGCACCACCACACTTGGCTAAGTTTTGTATTTTTAATAGAGACAGGGTGTCACCATGTTGGCCAGGCTGGTATCGAACTCCTGACCTCAAGTGATCCACCTGCCTCAGCCTCCCAAAGTGTGAGATTACAGGCATGAGCCACCACACCCAGCCTTATGATATTTTAAATGTGTATGCCTTTCCTCCAAAAGTACATATTAATTATAGAGGGAAAGGGAGTAACTTGCCCATGGAGATGGCTGGAAGACAGCACCTTAGGCCAGGGATCCCAGCCAGCAGTAAGGACACATACTGCATCCAAGCACCAGCTGACAGGTCGTAGGAGAGCACCCAGCCTCGATTGCGCAATATTCTCCCAAGGACGCAAAACCTGAGTATAATCACGGGAAACAGCAGACCAGCCCAAATCTAGTGACAGTCTAAAAATTAAGTGTCCTAATATTTAAATGTAGCAAAGCCATGAAAGTCAAAGACAGAGAAACTGATCCAATTTGA
This sequence comes from Cheracebus regulus, assembly GCA_963574635.1. Lineage (NCBI taxonomy): Eukaryota > Metazoa > Chordata > Mammalia > Primates > Pitheciidae > Cheracebus > Cheracebus regulus. The sequence goes on from CAUYQU010056951.1 coordinate 33,566, forward strand.
AGGAGACTTGGAAATGACAACCAAACACAACATGTGATTCTTAACTGGATCCTTTGGCAACAAAAAATTACAAAGACAACTGGCAACATTTGAAAGGACTCTGATGATTAGATGATAGTAACGTATCATTTACAGATGTTGATGGTTGGATTGTAGTTTAATAGACGGTTGTCCTTGTTTGTGTAAAATACACTAAACATTCATGTCAGCAACTTCAGCACAAATGGCTAGGGGATGGGAGGGTTCTTTGTGTTACACTGAAACCTTCTGTAATTTTGAGATCTTTTAATCAGTTAAATGTTTATGATTTTAGAATTTTCTCTTAAAATTGCATACACTCTTTGACTCAGAAAATCCAAATCTGTAGGCTTTTCGTCTACAGATATATCAGTATGTATGAACAATATTTATGCCTCATCCTATGTATGATAGGTGTCAATATTAAGATATCTAGAATGGTATTTATGGCAGAATCATTTAAATAGCAAAACATCAGAAATTAACTGTCCATCATAGAAGACTGGTGAGTAATTATGGTAACTCACACAATGGATACTCTGCAACCACTAAAAAGGATGAAGTGGATCAACAGGAACAGTAATTAATATTTACCAAGCACTCGCCACATGGTAGGTCTCACTTAAGCTTCAGGGATATTGATTCACAACACCCTTATTGTATAACTCCCATTACCATTCCCAACAAGGAGGAAAGAGAAAAGAGCTGGGAGAAGATTAAGTAACAGGTCCAAGATGACACAGCTTGTGGACCACGCTCCTAGCTGGAAATGTGACTCTTGCAGTTGGTTTGAGCCCACATGCTCAACACACACACACACAGACACACACACATATACACACACACTTCAGAAAGAATACACAAAACTCTATTAATAATGATTGCTTTCAGGTCATGGATGTCGATAGTGGAAAAGGAGAGAATTTGGCTTTTCATTTTATATTCCTTATATTCTTTACTATATATCATATATCACCATGTGTCAGTTGTATATTTTTTAAACCACTAGTTCAAATAAAGAAGCACTAAAGTATTAAACACTTTTTAAAAAACTTCTGCCCTTAAGAAACTTAAGTCCCCACATCAATTCTTAAGGGATTTATTAATCTTACAAGCAATATAGTCAGGTTTATGGCAAGGAGGTACAGCAATGAGAAACATAAGCACCGGATCGTGTGGGCTGTGGAAATGCTGGCTTCAGTGTAAGCTTCATCCCATCCCAGGGTTCACACTCACTAATTGCTGGTATTTGGTGAGAGCCCCTGTCCCAGGGAAGCACAGGGAGCTGAAACACCCCGATTCACCTCCAGTGTTCCCCTGGCCTCAGCAGGCAACGACGTTCTTTTCTGTTCTTTTGCAGCCTTTTGAAAGCTGTTTACAAATAATCTAATGTGATATCACAACAATCCTCTAAGGTTTAGTTTCCTCTTCTGTTAAATGGTGATAGAAATATCTGTTTACCTAATATAATAGCTTTATTTATATTCCTATCCTGCTTTTGCAGATACAAAAACTGAATTGCAAAAGCAGTTCCTGGAGCAGAGAAGGTAGGTTTTTAAATGACAAGTGAGAGGGAAGGGAAGGGAGAGAATGTTCTGAAGCTCCCGGTCCTGGAGGATGAAGGAGGGCAATTCCCTAAGGTCCATGGGAATTCAGAAGGACTCGCTGAGCTTGTGGCGCCCCTGAGCACCCAGAGGCTGGCCCTGGAGTCCAGGAGGAGAGCGCAGCGGCGCGGAGCTCCCAGGCCTTCCCCGCAGCGCGTCCTGGGTCCTGGAACCGCCCCGCGGCGCGTCCTGGTTTCCACACCTGCCCCATCTGCCCGCGGAGCTTGACTTTTCTTGGCAGGCAGGGCCTCGGTCTGCTCCCCGCAGCGGGGCTGCCCAGGACTGCGGGGCCCTCCTGCCAGAATCCAAGGGGTGAGGGGCACGCGGTCTGCAGCAGAAAGCCCTGGGCTTGAAGTCCCACTTGTTAGTTGGCGTTGCCACTTACTGGTCGGTGGCTTTGGTAGGGCACGTTTCTGAGCCTCAGTTTCCCCATCTGTAAAGCCGAAGTAAATAGCGCTCTCCCTGCGGAATTAGAAATTTCTACGACGTGCTGCACGCTCAGCAAGCGGGTCCCACCGGGCCCAGGGCAAAACCGAGGCGCAAGTCATCCGCAAATTCGCCGCAACTCAAACGAATCGCAGCTGTGTGCTCAACCTTCCCCTCCCCGCCGCCGTCTTTCTCCCCAAACTGGCTTGGGGACTAGTATCCAGCGCAGGCGCCCCAGGTGTCCGCCCCGCCCTCGGCCTTGCCCGGCGTCCGACGGGTCTGTGCTCCCGGAGCTGGGCGGGGCGCAGCCCATGTGGTTCGGGCGTAGGCGCCGGGACCTGGCCAGCTGCCCGCCTGCCGGGGAGAGCCAGGCGCGAGCCAGCCGCCCTGCTCCCCGCGCGCTGCTTGGCCCCATCATCCAACCTTGCCCCGGCGCCCTGACCTGACGCCGCCCTGCTTCGTCGCCCTCCTTTCTCTCCCAGGTGCTGGACCAGGGACCGAGCGTCCCCCGGAGAGGGTCCGGTGAGTGCACCAGGAAGGGGGAACAGCGGGGCCAGGGTGGCGCCCAGGACTCGGGGCTTAGGCTTTGGGGGGTGCGCGGTGTCGCGTGTAGCGCCACTGGTGTGAAAATGCCCCCCAGCCGCCAGCCTCCTTGCCCTGGTCCAGGCTGGTGAGGTGAGCGCGTTCCCAGGCACCCAGCCTTAGTCTCCAGGCTTCACCTGGATTCTTTGAGCAGACTGGTCTGGGTGCGGAGACGGGTGGGAATGGGGTACCGGGGAAACCCCATCTTGGGCAAAACGGTTGGTTTTAATCAGAAGCTCCACTGCCTTCATTGCGGGTCTGCCATGCAGACTGGGTCAAGGCTGCTGACGCCATGGATACTCGGGCTGGCCCCAGGGGAAAGGCGTCCTAGCTGGTCTTGAGGTGAGGAAGAGGCCAGATGATCTTGTCATGGGAGGAGGCACCCAGCTTCCTCTGGGCGTCTAAAAGCCTGTTTCATTGGAATCAGCTTTTGTTTGCGGACAGTCTCCCTGGGCCCACCAGGCAGATGTGGGAAGGGTCTCTGAGCTGTGTGTACCTGTGGGCTTCATCGCCACTGGCCCGAAGTCCCCACAGGAACAGACTCTCACTTGTAAATCCCCGAAGATTCCACAGGCTTAGACACCAAGTCCTACTGACACTGAGAACTCCACCTCACTTGGGTTGGGGCCTTTACGGGTCCTTTTTTAGATGGTGTGATTGGTATCTTGTTCACATATTTCCTTCTAAGGGAGTGATGACAGTGTAGGGGAGACCAAGGCCCGCAATAGGTGCACAGGACAGCATTGCTGGTGGCTGTGAAGTCTCAGGAAAGGCTCCTGGACGTGCAGACCACGCTGCTGAGCAGTGACATTGCTACCTCGGGTTCAGCTGGCCTGCATCTGCCCTAAGAAACTCATCCCTCCACCTGCTCCTTAGCGGGACTCAGCTGACCTTACCAAGGCCTCAGCCTTCTTGGGCCCAGCCCCCTCCTTGCCTAGGTGCTTAGTATCTAAGCAGCAGTCATAGGTCACTGTGCCCCCGGCCCTCACTCAGGCTCAGAGAGCAGCAGCAGGTGCCTCCCAGGACTGGGTCTGATTGAAGACACATTTAGAGAACATGGGACGGGGCCAGGCACAGACATGGGGAGGTCGTGGGTCTTGCTGAGTATGGCATGAGTGACTCGGAAAAATTAAAACCAGCTGAATGTGTGCCCAGTGGGGGTTGGAGGTGATGGAAGGGTCCCAGAGCCCTGTGGGCTAATGGGAAAAGTGAATTTGGTGCCTTTCAATGGCTCAAGTGAGCCCCAGTCTCAGTGGTTGGGGCAGCCTTTTAGGGCCAAACTGTCTTATTCTTTTCAGAAGCAACCTCTGGAGGAACAGCCCTCCCCACTACCCCCACGCCATCACTCCTCTTAATTTCAACATCCTGGCATCTTCCGGAGCTGGAGAGGGCCAGAGAAGTCCCAGAGCTCAGCCATTGTCCGTGATACAGATGAGGAAACTAAGACCCTGAGAGGAGGGGCACCTGTCCCAGGCAGCCGGATGGCTGTGCCTGAACTGGAATAGAACCCAGCTCTCACCTCTCAGCCCCATCCTCCTTCTCAGCCTCACCTGGGACCCATCCTTGCTGTAGAGACTAGCACTGAGGCTTTAGGTGTAAATGCAGAACTCACATCCATTTATAAATAGGTTTACCAACAACTCCCCAGAGAGTTGGGAGGGCAGAGGGATGGCAGATCGGTGAGCAGACGGTCAAGGGGCAGAACTCTCTCCCACTGCTGTTGCTGCTGGAGCCATTCCAGAGCCTTGTGGCTACAGCACAGATGTGCCTGGTTTACCTGTAGGGAAGGGAGTGGCCCTTCTGGCTGGAAATGTGCCCATTTAGCCACTGATAAGGGCTGGGGGTCAGTGCCTACTGACAGGTATCAGGTCCTGCCTACGGAAATAACCACACAGGCCGACCTGGACGGCAGCTTTTGGGAAACAGCCACTAAGGATTAAGGCAGAAGGCACCACAGTCGTCATCTCTGCCACCACCCCCCTTATCAGCAAGAATAGCACCCTACGACACACCTTGGCTCTGAGTCAAAGAGCATTCCTGCTGTTGTTAGCTTGCCAGTTTCTGTTTGCCCAGGTGAGTGACCACCCACAATCACCATCGTTCCAAGGCTCCCCAGGCAGCCAGCCCAAGAGCTAGTTAAGCCAAGTCTTCATCCAGGAGGAACCCCCCCCAACCCTGATTTCCCTTCAATTTGGCCAAAACATGAATTCAACTCTTTAATGAATAAAGATGACCCACCACTGGAATTCAGCAGTCTGGGCCAGGGATACCCATCTTACAAAATCAGCTCCTCTCTCCCCTCCCTGCCTGTTAATCCCCGTGTCCCCTCCCTCTGCCCCACTATGGCTATTAAACCATTGGGGAAGGCGGACTGTCTCCAATGTTTAAAATATGATTGAATCTGAGCAGTGGAACAGACGCTAAGTGGAAGTGTTTTGTTCAGGAACCTCGTGAGTAGATGTTATCTACACAGAAATGGAACAAGAAGCAGATAGAGCAGGGTGGCATCTACCCTCCCCCAGCACACGCACTCTGGGAGCCCCCCCACCCCACCCGGCCAGGGCAGGCACAGAGCAGCCCTGCTCGCCTCATGGGTCTAGCATGTTCTCTGCCCCCACCTCCCTAAGCCTGTGGAAGTAAGGCTGCAGTGAGCCGTGATTGCACTACTGCACTCCAGCCTGAGTGACAGAGTGGGACCTTGTCTCAAAAAAAGAAAAAGAAAAAGAAACAAAACCAAGATTTCTGAAAGGGGGTAAAATGGAGGAGGAACTTCAGGCAGCATCTAGGACATTGGTTCTGATGTGCTGTGACCTTTTTATCCATCCACTTACTGGTCACAGACTATGGTCTAAAAAGGTAAAGCTTGCAAGATTGACAAAAGCAGATTTTTCCTTTCGTTTTGCTTTTCTTCCTCACACATCATGAGTTAAGTTTATCAAACTGAAGCCTGGAATTTTGGCTTCTACTTTAGGAGAAGAGAGGGAATGATAATGCTTTAGCTCATGGTCACACTGTCCATCCATTTTGAAAATAGAACATCAATGAATGCTCCTCTTATGATCCCATTTTTTTCAGAACTCCTGAAAAATAAAAGTGAATGAACGTCAGTCATGCAGAGTCATATATCAAATAATAAGTTTATGTTCCAATTCTTTAGAAAACAGAAAGTGTGTGCTTTATGGGAGCATCAAAAATTAATTCTGTGGTAAGGGTTTCCTGACGAGACCTAAATCTGACTGTAAAGGAGCAGGGTTGGTTTGTCCCAGGGCACTGGGGCAATCTCTTCCTGTCGCAAACACTCATCTTCATGTTTGAGGATGGAAATGCTGAGGAGTGGGTGCAAAAAATTCAACAAATTATCCTTCTCCATTTTTATGGCATAAGCCAGGGACTACATTGGTTGACGTCCATGAGAGCTCTGTGGACATTTTCATTTTAAATGGTATCTGCCCAGAAAATGTCACTTTTCATAATCAATCTCTTGTGTAACAAAATTGAAGTACATCTCCAGCACAGGGTGAGTTTTGTTAGTATTTTTATGATAAACAAATGGTCAGCAGCACTGATAAGAGATGCTTTTCAAAATTCAGAAGCAAAATTGAGTCTTTTTGATGGTTTTTAAGACTTCCCCCTGAAAGCACACCCCTTCTCTGATGTTCTTGAGAAAATAGGTTCAAGTCCTCAAGGAAAACTTGTTGAAATCACATGGTAATTTTTAAACTTTCAGTTACTCACAACAGAACTCCCAGTCACACAAACAAAATCTTCCCCAAAGCCTCAGTGACCAGAGCAGAGCTGGTCTCTCTGTAGCTGCAGCATCCGAGGGCTGAGGGCTTCCCTGTCAAAGCCTGCTGCATACCAGGACACTGCCAGCACCAAAAAGCACCTGCCGTGTGCTGGGACCAGACAGAGGTACTATTCTAGTGGAGCTTAACAATAACTAATGGGACATCACCAACTGTTAAGGTGTATAAAGAAACGTTAAAGGGATGGGGACAGGTGAAGGAGTAGAAATCAGAGGATGGTCGGGAAATCCTCTGTAGGGAGTGTGCACAGTTTTTCAGTCTCCCAGTGTGCATGCATTGGTAGTGAGGTTCTCCCTGGTACAACTATGCTCCAATTTCATACCCAGAAGTAATGTCCACATCAGCATGAGCTGTGAGGTCTGTATGTTACTGCCATATGAAAAACCAGCAAGAGGATCTGCCATTCTCTACTCAGCCACCACCACTGCATCACTGCCCTGACTCACACCCATCACCCACCCAACAGGCTATAAAGGCCAAGGTCTTCTTTGACCCACCCACCACCCAAGTGACTGAGTCTCCCCTAGAGCTTTGCTACTCAGAGGGGTCTGGAGAGCAGCATGGGCCAACTCTAACATGCACCTGAGCTGCCTGGGGATCTTGTTAAAAGGCAAATTCTGAATGAGTAGGTCTGGAGTGGGGCCTGAGAGTCTGTACTTTTAACAAGTTCCCAGGGGTTGCTGCTGGTCCACGAGCCGCATTTTGAGTAACAAGGAAGATTCTAAGGTTCCACTTATCTTGGCTTTTGACAGAGGCTTTTTCTTCCTCTGTCCTTTGGACATTGCTTGGGATCAGGCCTGATGGACTTCAAAAGAGGCATAAGATCATCTGAGGTTTGACTTCTTGGTCATCAGGTTACCAGCAAACACAGCATCACACAGTGCATTGGGTGGGGCTGCTGCTCTGCTGAGCAGCTGAGTCACACCAGATTCTTGGCCAGGCACTGTGGCTCCCACTTGGAATCCCAGCTCTTTGGGAAGCCAAGACAGAAGGATTGCTTGAGCCCAGAGGTTCAAGACCAGCCTGGGATACACAGTGTCCCTTGTCTCTAAAATTTTTTTTACTGGGTATATATCCAAAAGATTATAAATCATTCTACTGTAAGGACATATGCACACAAATGTTCATTGCAGCACTGTTTCCAATAGCAAAGACCTGGAACCAACCCAAATGCCCATCGATGATAGACTGGACAGGGAAAATGTGGCACATATACACCATGGAATACTGTGCAGTCATAAAAAACGATGAGTTCGTGTCCTTTGTAGGGACATGGATGAACCTGAAAACCATCATTCTCAGCAAACTGACACCAGAACAGAAAATCAAACACCGCATGTTCTCACTCATAGGTGGGTGTTGAACAATGAGAACACATGGACACAGGGAGGGGAACATCACATACTGGGATCTGTCGGGGAGACATAGGGGAGTGACAGCGGTGGGTGGGAGTTGGGGAAAGATAGCATGGGGAGAAATGCCAGATATAGGTAATTGTGGGGGAAGACAGCAAATCACACTGCCATGTGTGTACCTATGCAACAATCTTGCATGTTCTTCATATGTACCCCAAAACCTAAAATGCAATAAAAAAAATTTCAACTAGATTTGCTGAGAGGGCCTGGCCACCAGTAGTGTTAAGTGATTCTAATACACACAGGCTTGAGAATCCCTGCCGGGTAGCCCCATAGCTGACCTCTCTCAAGTAAATAAAACTCAGCACCTGCTGCTCATCCTGCCCAGATGTCTTGTTCTCCCAAGTTGCATCACTTTTGCCTCCCCATGAAAATTATGTGGCTATTTCCAGCACAAGCACATCCTCCTCACAGGCGTCAGGCTCCTGTGACGTCCCACTGGAGCCACCCCTCCCCCAATGTGGCAAATCTAAACAGCTCCCCACACTGGAGGGTGGTAAAACCTTCCGAGTGCTGTGTAGTCTCCCAGCTTTTCCACCTCGTGGGTCAGTCATCCAGGCATCCCTCTCCACATGGAGCCTGCACCATCGCTCCAGGAGATCTAGGAGATGCACAGGAGACTCTGAGCTGACTGTGAATTTGCTGTGACGTTTCCTTTTTTCTGTGCTGTTCCCTCTCCCAAGAAACTTAAAGTGAGAAGCCTCAAGGATGGAGCATTTCCCTCTTGGGGTTTTCCATTGCAAAACTCAACCCTAGGTTGGGGAGAGGACTAGTGACCCTGGATGAGGAGATTACTGACGTTTATCCCACAATGGAAAGAGAATGAGGGACCCATGCTGAGTTTGTTCAGAAGAGTAGGAAGTGGATCCCTTTTAAAATTCGAATGTGGGAATTTTGCATAGATTCACTTAAATTCATTACACTACACAAGTTTCCAGACAAGCATTTGCCTGTTTAGAAAACCACTTAACCCAAGTAGAGACAGATGTCCTGAAAAATCAGTGCCATTCTGTGGTGTCTCTTACTTTGTGACTTGGTTGGCGTCAGTAGGCTTCCAGGACTGACCACTTGTGATCCTGTGACATTCCAGGTGTGACCCCACAAGAAGCAGAAATGGGGAAGAAACTGGATCTTTCCAAGCTCACTGACGAAGAGGCCCAGCATGTCTTGGAAGTTGTTCAACGAGACTTTGACCTTCGAAGGAAAGAAGAGGAAAGACTAGAGTGAGTATGCCATGCTGAGCCCACAGAGCCCAGGGTCCCTGATGTGCCCCCCAGGGCCATCATCTGGGTGCTTTCCGGTTGGGTAGATGGCCACGTGCAGGGTGAAGACTGGTGGACAGAAAGCCGGGTCTGGGACACGGTTCTTCTTTCTGGCCTTGGTTTTCTCAGTGAGGGGATCTGACTTGCCAAACAGACATTCAGTTGTTCTCTGAATAGTTTTATTTCAACTTGACCCAGTTTCCGTTGTGATGTCTCCTAAGCCAGGTCATGCTTAGCCACACCCTTGAAGAACAGAGCAAAAGGTGATACATGGGGAAAGTCTCCACTCAGTTCTGAAACACCCAGATGTTGGAATCAAGACTTTAGGACAGAGGCCGCCCTTCCACCTTTCCTTTCATCAGTGCCAGGCAGCATCCCATCCTCACCATGGCTGACCCAGCACCGTGTTGTGCCACTCCGCCCAGCGACTGGGCTAAAACCCACCTGTCCTTGTTCACTCCTCCCTGCACTGCGCATCTTCCTCCCCCATCATCATCTGGGCCTCCTTATCCTTTCTTCATGTCTTTAGTGGATTGGGTCCGCCTGTGAGAAGGAGGCATATGAGGGAGGTAGCCAAGCAAAAGCTGCGAGGATGCTCCAGGTGGAGGATGGAGGGCAGAGGGCAGAGGGCGGAGGGCAGAAGGCAGAGGGCGGAGGGCAGAGGGCAGAGGGTGGAGGGCAGAGGGCAGAGGATGGAGGGCAGAAGACCCCCCTCTGAAGACAGCAGGAGAGAGCCTGGCATGCCCCAGGGAGAGCATAGGCTGGCAAGCCTGGAGTGAAGTGAATGAGGGGGCCAGGAAGAGAGTCGGTTGGAGACGTAACGGGTGGGGGACATGGGATTTGGTGCAGGTCACAGGGGTCCTATAGAGCTTCACAGGGCCTCAGCCTTCCTCTGAGTCACCACAGGCCTTTGAGCAGAGCAGCAGCAAGTCCTGGTTTCTGTTTCACAGCGGTGGGCTCTGCGAAGTGGCCAGATGCACTTTGCAGGCAGAGCCAGCAAGCTTGTCGAGAGATCAGACATGCAGTATCCAGGGTGGGATGGATCAAGGGCAACTTTAAGGCTGTGGCCTGAGCAACTTGAAGCACAGAGATGAGGTCAGCTCTGCTGGGGAGGGCACAGATGGAGAGGTTTGGGGGAAATGTTTCAGGCATGTTGAAATGACATCACGCAACTGTGTCCAGTGGGCAATGGACACACACTAGCCCAGAGCTCAGAGGAGCTGCTTCATAACGGTGAAGCTTCATATGGTGAAACCAGATCAATGGTATTTGTATTCGTTTCTAGGGCTGCTGCATATGCGACTTGTACCCTACAGCTTTAGTACAGATTTAGTTTTAGGTTTAAAACATATAGCTGTCCTGCACTTCTGCAGGTCAGAGGTCCTAAAGTCAAGGTGTCCTCAGAGCTACATTCCAACTGGAGGCTCGAGGGAGGACCCATCTCTTGGCCTTTTCCAGGCTCTAGAGGCTTCCTGGATTCCTTGGCTCCTGGCCCCTCCTCCACCCTCCACCTCCAAGGCCATCAGCACAGCGTCTAACAATGTCTCCCTCTCCCTCTGTCTCTCTCTCACCCTCACCTTCTCTCACCTATGCCTCCATGGCCATGTCCCTCTCTCTGACTCTCCTGCCTTCCTCTTTCCCTATGAGGAGAAATGTGGTTACATTTAGGGACTGCCCACATCATCCAGAACCCTCTCTCCTTCTCAGGATCCTTAATATCAATCTATCGGCAAAGTCCCTTTTGCTATGTGAGGTGACATTTTCACAGGGTATTGGGACTAGGACATAAATGCCTTGGGGCGGTGGTACTGTTCAGCTGACCGCAGCATTTAAAGGTGCAGAGCTGCAGAAGACCACACTGGAAGAGAATTTGGATAGAGACCAGCCCTGGGGGACTTCAGCTGGAATATATTGAGGAGACAAAGCACTAAGAAAGGTGACAGAAGGAGCCGCAGAAGTGGGGGGCTTTGGGTCCCCATGCTGAACAGGGTCCATGACAAAGCATTAGCTGAAGCAAGAGCAGTTGGGCCCCACATGGAGCAGGAGCACCTGTGTTGGTGGAGAGGGGCTGGGTCAGAGCTGCCCCACCGTGTGATTCCCCCACTCTCCCTCGGCCCTGGACCACCGATCACCCCTGGATTCCATTATAGCCCAGGTTTCACCACTGGCCTTTTGGGATGGCCCATCCTGCTGGCCCTGGTATAGCCAGTACCAGACTGGTGCCCATAGCTGGCTGCAACCAACTTCTCAAAGCCTGAGCAGGGGCTGCTGACTGGCAAACAGCTGACCCCTGGGCTGCCACCCTGTCCCTTCCACTGGCAGAAAAATGCAGTCTCATGGGCCCTGTCCTCACCGTTCCTCTCTGGAGTCTCAGATCCCCCATTTCCACATTCTGAAGTCCCTCACCCTCTTTCCCATTCTATGTAAACTCAAATGTTCTCTCTCTGTTTAAATCAGAGCAGCTCTCCCTGCCTCAGCCTTGGCATTCAGGCTGTGCCAAGGGCAGAACCCTGTTCTCATTAACAGAAACTTCCTCCCGGGCATGTCCTTCCTGGGCGGGTCCTTCCCAGGCGGATCCTTCCCAGGCGGGTCCTTTCCAGGCGGGTCCTTCCCAGGCGGGTCCTTCCCGGGCGGATCCTTGCCGGTGGATCCTGCCCTGTCTCCAAGGCAGCCCTGGCTATTGTCAGCCCTTATTTTAAATGGCAACTTGTAACTTCTCATTGCCTGTGTATAGATGATACAGAGAAATAGAAAGGGAAGGGGGAGCCATTTTTTCCAAGAAGCAGAGGGAGGTAGCCAGCGGGGCCTGAGGGGCCCGGGGAAGGTGCTGTCTTTCAGGGGCTGTTGAGTGCTCGGCCCTGCTCCAGTCCAGGCTTCTCTGAAGTGGGTTTAGCAGAAACTCCCCTGTGTTTCCTGTCTGTGATTCACCCACTGCTGACACTGTCTTTCCTTATTTCATGTTCTTCTCATAATTTCACATTGCAAAGAAGGGACATGCCTCGATCACCTCTCAGGACTCTTAGGAAAGGACGTCTTTTGTAAGAACATGGATTCTGATGACCCCACCTGGTGGGTCGCTGATGGCCAGTTGGTTACAGCCAAGGTTACATGGCTCATTCTGTGCCTGAGGCCGTGGTGGGGGCGTGTAATTGGCCCACTCTGCTGCCTTCGTGGCCTGCTATGTGATCAGGGGGTGGGCTTGTTAGATGCTCAGATGCCTTCCTATGGGAAGGGGCATGAATGTAGAGTACCATGTGGAAAATGTCAGTGTGCAGAGGAGCAGTGCGATGGAAAGCCTGTGTCCAGGTGGTGTTAGGTCAAGAATACTGCAGCCCAAATGGCATTGCTGTGATGGTTCTCACTATGAGAATACATTACAGCAGGTGATACAATTGAAAGGCAAAGAATCATGTAAATCAGTGGTCCCCAAGCTTTTTGGCACCAGGGACCGGTTTCATAGAAGACAATTTTTCCACAGATGTGCGGGTGGGGGAGGGAGAGAGGGACCGTGGTGGGGATGGTTTCGGGATGAAACTGTTCTACCTCAGTCTCATAAGGAGCATGCCAATTAGCTCCCTGGCAGGCACAACTCACAGTAGAAACTGTAGGTGTTCTATGAGAATCTAATGCTGCTGTTGACCTGGCGGGAGGCAGAGCTCAGGTAGGAATGCTCTCTTACCCGTGGCTCACCTCCTGCCACATGGGCGGCTCCTCACAGGCCAGCGACCCATGCTGGGCTACAGCTGGGGGCTTGGGGACCCCGATGTAAACAGTGTGGGGGCAGAGGTCGCCAAGAGGTTTTTGAGTTTCTTGTTGTTTCATTTGCACTTGTCTTTTGTTGATTGCCTTATTGGTTAAATATGCCACTGAAAGTAGAGCTGCGTCTACCTGGGAGAAGCCTTCTCACAAGTGCCACCTGAGCCCCGGGGAGCGGCAGGGCCCTGGCAGGTGGGCACACGTCCCGTGCAGGTGCCCTGAGCACTGCAGGGTTGGAACACACTCGCTGAGTGTTCTGCTCAAACTGCACGGAACAAGGGTACAGAAGAAGCAAGCGTAGAATAAAGGCTCTGGTTCTTGGCACCAAAATTGGTTCTGCAAGGAGCTAGCGAAATTACCAGAAATCCATGATGACACAGAAGATAACTTTTACAATAACAAACTTCCTTCTTCTCCATCTTTCATCATTGTTCATCTGTGCAGCTCACCGATGTCAGCATGAACCATCTCTGTGTGCTCCCACCACAGGGTCCCATTCTCTGTAGCGTCTCTCTGGGTGACATCTTCTGGGACCTCATGTCTGCTCCGGACCGCTGAGTCTTAAATATCTGAATCAGCAACAGGCTGGATGAAGAAAGTGGTGCTCAAGGGACCACTAAGTGTGTGGTGGTAACAAATGCAGCAATTCAGGAACCGCCCAGCAATTTCCAGTGTATCTTACATCCTGTGAGACGGATGCTCGTAGGCAGCCCAGCGGAGGAAACCCAAGGTCGCTGATAGGAGAGAGGAGAGAATTAGCAGGGGTGGGGGAATTGTAAAACCAGGGAACACAGCCGGTCATTGCTTGGAAAGAGCTGTGCTAGCCCGACTCTGCATCAGGTGAACACGGCATGCAGACACAAGGCCAGTGCCCCAGAAACAAGTTTCCCAGGGGGTTGATTTGCTTAAGAGCCGATTCACTAAATGCACCAATGTAGAGCAATCAAATCAAAGAAAATGTTTGTCTTTTAACGTATTTTAAATTAGTAGATTGTGTCAGATGGATTCTGGCTCAGTATTTCTCCCCAGACGTGAGCCTCAATCCACGTTGAAGGACGCTGGCCAGGGTCTGGAGGTGACCTGCACCTTTCCCCACAGCGTCAGGATTTCTCCTCTGTCAAAGCAGGGACAAACAAGCTGGCCCAGGTCCCTGATATGCTGGAGAAAGGTGGGCACGTGACCCTGAGACCCTGAGACCAGCGTACTGTCCCCAGGCCATGGAAGCTCCTCCCCCCTTGGCCAGGCCTGCCCCTCCCTCCAGGCTGTGCTGTCGACATTCAGTGATGCACACCCTGACCAGGCTCTCCTTGCTGGCCCTTAGCAGGGATCAGTGAGAAGGAAGGGGAAGCCAGCATGTCTTGATCCAGCCCAGGCAGGCATGGATTTGGGAATGGGCTGTTTGCTACACAAGAGTGGGAGGGTTGTTCCTGCCTCCCACGAGGACACAGTGCTATGCACCATAGAATCAAAAACTTGAAGAAGTACAAAATTTGGATGTTAGCACCATTGGCATCAGACCGGCGTTTTAGGATAGATTTGTCTTAACACCCAGTCAGCAGCCCCTCCTCAGCCTTTGTCCCTCCTGACTCTGCCCTCCTCCCAAACCTCTGCTTGGCCTGGGTGTTCCTTTCCCCACACTCTCCTGACTTTTCTCTGTGGTTAGTTTGAAGCCTCCTGTTTTTCCTCCTGGCCTGTTATTGGAATAAATTGCCAATGACAGCTCTTCCTAGAGGGTTTGAGTCCATCTGCTTTCATGGATGCGTCTTTCAAATGGTCAAAGAACAAATAAATCCTCCGTGATTTAAACTGCCTCATACCGGAAAGAGTGTTCACTAGCCTCGCCCTGACACCTCATACTAATGAAGATAAAGAAAAAAAAAATACAGCCCAGTTAAATCATCATGTAAATAGACCTAAGGCCACACTGTCCATGACAGAAGTTACTAGCCACTTGTGGCTATTTAAATTAATTATAATAAAATTATAATTAAATAAAATTTAGCTCTTCAATCTCATTAGTCACACTGCAGGTTTTTGATGGCCACACATTGGTACACTGTATCAGACCTTTGCAGAGGCCAATTTGGAATAAGGTAGCAAAAGTCTTAAAAGTGTGCTCCACAGCTCCTCTGCTGAAAATCAGCCTACGGAAAGAACCAGACAAAGGTTACAGGAGAGAAGAACTAGAAAGACCTTAATGTCCAAATCTTCAGGCTTTGCTTAAATACCAAATTTAACAATGATTTAACAATGGGTTGCTCAGCACCAATAGAGGCAATGCTATAGAAATAAATTGGCATGAATAGTTCACAAGACATTGTCCAGTAGAAAAAGCAAGTTGTGAAAATGTAATTTTGTCCCATTTTCCTTTTTTTGTTTTTTGAGACAGGGTCTTGCTCTGTTACCCAGGCTGGAGTGCAGTGGCACAATCATGGCTCACCGCAGCCTCGACCTCCCGGACTCAAGCAATCCTCCCACGTCAGTCTCCCGAGTAGCTGGGACTACAGGTGTGCACCACTACACCCAGCTAATTTTTAAATTTTTTGTAGAGATGAGGTCTCTCTATGTTACCCCAAGCTTGTCTTGAACTCCTAGGTTCAAGTGACCCTCCCACTTCCACCTCCCAAAGTTCTGGGATTACAGATGTGAGCCATCACACTTAGTCCCATTTTGCTTTTTAAAAAGTACATCAAAAAGTCCAATAATAGTAGCAGAAGCTCAGCACTCACTGAGCCCTCTCCAGATGTGGCTCTCTACGTCATATGTAGGAGTCTAACCCCTTCTCTGTCTCCTTTGCTGGAACTTCTTGGACTCCTTAAATATTCCCTATTGCAGGGTCCAGAGTCCTGGCCTCAACTCTCTTCTCTGGTCTGTGTCACTTCTCCAGTGACTTCTTCAGTGACCTTATCCAGCCCCAAGGTTTTAAATGACTTCTAGACCAGCTCTGCCTGATGGAACGTTCTGCAGTGATGAAAAGGTTATGTCCCTGCAGCTAGGGGCTACTATAGTGACAAGACAACCCATCTAAACAACGAGTTCCAAATCTACACCCACATCAGAGGCCTGTCTTCCAAACTCTGACTTTTGTAGACAAAGCCTCCACGACACTGCGGCCAGAGTTTTCCACTGGTATCCCTGTCCCAGAATGTCCAAAACAGAAGTTGTAATTTCTCCTCCACCTCCAAGCACCACCTCCCCATCCTGGACCCAGGCTGATTGCCAAAGTTACGTTCTCAGGACTCATAGCTGTCTCTGCTCCTTCCCTCTCACACTCAGCCAGCCCCATGGCTCAGCCATCAAAATATGTCCCCAATACAGCTTCAACTCACCACCCTCACTGCTGGCCTCAGGTCAGGCCACACTGTCTGCCTGTGGACACCATGGGAATCCACCCCTGACCAACACTCACCCTTCTCTCCTTACTGTCTTGTGGTACCATTCTCCTCAGGGCCCCCGCACTCACCCCTTGAAAATGTGGATCAGGGTCAGGTGAGGTGGCTCAAGCCCATAATCTTAGCACTTTGGGGGTCCAAGATGGGCGGACACAAGGTCAGGAGATCAAGACTATCCTGGTTAACATGGTGAAACCCCATCTCTGCTAAAAATGCAAAAAACTTAGCCAGGCATGGTGGCACGTGCCTGTAGTCCCAGCTACTCGGGAGGCTGAGGCAGGAGAATCACTTGAACCTGGGAGGCGGAGGTTGCAGTGAGTCGAGATCATGCCACTGCACTACTCAGGCCACAGCCTGAGCAACAGAGCAAGACTCTGTCCCAAAACTTTTTTTAAAATGTGGATCAGGCCATCCCCTTGCTCATAACCCCCACAGAGCTCCCGTTGTGTTTATGATGAAATTCGCCCTCCTCACCCCTGCTCACCGTGGGACCTCGCTCTCACCTTCATTTCCTGCTTAGCACTTCTCCAATGCCCAGTGAGTCATTTCCTTGTTGGTGTCTTACCCTGCGGGCATCTGAGTCCCCTGAAGGGTCTGTTGCATTGGCTGCAGTGTCACCAGCCCCGAGCACAGTGCTGACCACGGGATGTCTCCACAGCTCTCGGGGTTCACATTGGATGGTGACGTCTGTCAACTTCATCTCTGCTGTCTCATTTAACCCTCAGACACCACTGGGGTGTGGTTACTATGACTGTCCCCATTCGCAGGCGAGAAACTGAGGCAGATTGCCCAGCTGTGATGCATATCTGGGAAATGTTAACTTCTAGCCTTGGCGGGCTTATCTGCAGGGAGTGGTACTGGCTGTGTATTGTCTAGTGTTATTGTTCCTCCCGTCTCCTTTCCCCCATAAACATATATTACATCTCAAATAATTCACTCTAGGCCGGGCACAGTGGCTCATTCCTGTAATCCCAGCACTTTGGGGGGCCGAGGAGCGTGGATTACCTGAGGTCAGGAGTTTGAGACCAGCCTGGCCAACATAGTAAAACCCCCTGTCTCTACTTTAAAAAAAAAAAAATACAAAAAATTAGCCAGGCATGGTGGCAGGTACCTGTAATCCCAGCTACTCAGGAGGCTGAGGCACAAGTATCTCTTGAACCCAGCAGGCAGAGGTTGGAGTGAGCTGAGATCATGTCACTGCACTCCAGCCTGGGCAGCAGAGTGAGACTCCATCTCAAAATAAATAAATAAATAAAAATAAAATAACTCTAATTCCTTAGTATTAAATATCCAGTGTGTGTTCAAACTTTTCTGCCCATCTCCAAATAAGGTCCAGACCCTACACTTGCTCGCTGTCTCTTTTAAGTCTCTTTGAATCTGTAAGATCTCTTTCCAGCTCTCTATCTTTTTCCTTTGAAGCTTATGTGTAGAAGAAAACTAGCTGTTCGCTTTTGTGGCATTTTTCACGATCCAGAGTTAGCTGGGGATATCCCCGTGATGTCTGCACCAAAGTTCTTTTGTCCCTGTTTTCCTGCAAGCTGAGTTCCATAGAAGTGGTCCTCAGGGTGCTCTCAACTCGAGTGTTTCAGATTCATTCACATCACTCAGGTATTAAGAAGGTTTTAAGTACAGAAAAGATCATCACATGTTATCGTTTAATGTTCTACAAATACAAAGTAGGGCTAAAGTAAACCTTCTTGAAGGGAACATTGGTTAATAGTCACAGCTTTTTAACTCCCTCTGTCCCTGGAAGAGCCCAGAACTTCTTGGGCACCATTGCTGACTTGGACCCGAGGGACCTGAGTCTGTGGACAAAAGGAGCAGGCCTCCACCTGGGCACCCTGGAGCTTGCATTGGTGCTTAGTTGTGTCTTGCTTTGTAACATGCTTGTGTCAACTCCTTCCAGTAACTGCTTTCTGCATTTGTTAGGATGCCCCTCAGCTGTGGCTATGGTAGAAATTGATGGATATTCCCCAAGTCCAGGAAGAACTATGAGACTGTGCATAGCCAGACTTGGGTGACTCATGCCCTGGGGGAAAGACTGAAGCCCAAACAGAACACCCTGTTTTGAAGGACACAGCCCACAAATCAAATATTAGGCCTGCCAGCCTGCCCTGGAAAGGCAAATAGGTGGTGGCGTGGATTTGTGGTCTCTGAAAACACGGGAGGTTCCTGAGAGGATCTGTGAAGGTTCTTCAGTATGAAACATGGCCAAACGGTGGCTGGCTTTAAAAAAAAATTTTTTTTTGGCCCGGCTCAGTGACTCACACCTGTAACCTTAGCACTTTGGGAGGCCGAGGCAGGTAGATCACCTGAGGTCAGGAGTTCAAGACCAGGCTGGCTAGCATGGCAAAACCCCATCTCTATTAAAAATACAAAAATCACCCAGGCATGGTGGTGGGCACTTGTCATCGCAGCTCTTTGGGAGGCTGAGACAGGAGAATCGCTTGAACCCGGGAGGCGAAGGCTGTACTCAGCCAAGACTGCTCCACTTCACTCCAGCCTGGACGACAGAGTGAAACTCCATCTCAAAAAAATAATAATAATGCATAAAAGTAAGTTTTTTATAATAAGGAATTTGAAATCACCCTTAGTTGGTCTAGTTGGTGTCACTGACACAGACAACTCTAGAGATGAAAGAAATAGGGGCTGAAACAGGAATTCTAGGGGAAAGTTGGTCTCAGATCTTTTACGAGATTCTCTGAGGCTCAGTCTCTCAGTGCCTGCCTTATCACACCACCACTTACTTCCTCTTCGTCATTTTTATCGTCATCTTGGCCTTCTCCTTCAGAGGATCTCCAAGAACTTTAGTGAGTTTCCTGCTCCCTCGTGGTAATTCCTAACACATGTTCCCAGAATCCGAAGCCTGCATCCCAATGTGAGGTTTCGTCTGGTTGCCAAGCTTCAGTCATTTGGCCCCTCAATCCTGTGACTCACTGGGTCTTTTGTGCTCCAGCCCCCATCTCAGGGTCACCATCAGGAATTATTTTTCCATCACCTGGGGTCTGTCCTCAGGCTGTTTTCTCAGGAATGGCATGGAGTGTGGATTTGTCTTTGAGGATCTCTGTTCCACTTGGCTGGGAGTACAATCTGAGCTCACACACTTTCAACTCCAGGCCGTGGGGATGCTGCTACCGGTCGTAAGCAGAATAATAATGCCCCCTCAAAAAAAAGATGTCGCCAATCCCCAGAACCTATGAAATCATGAGGCTATACGGCAACGGGGATTATGCAATTTCCACTGCTCACCGGCTGGCCTGGACCTGGGAGATGATCCCGGGTTCCCTGGGTGGGCCCGTTACCATCACAGAGCCTTGGAAGCAGAAGGGATGGCTGGTTTTGAAGATGGAGAAAGGTGCCAGGAGCCCACACACCTGAAGCCCTCAAGAAAGATGAACTGCCAGAGAGCAGATTCTCCCCTGGGGGCTCCAGGAGGGGCCACGGTCCTGCTGACACCTTGATGTTAGCTCAGTGAAACCGAGTCAAACTTCTGCCCTCCAGAGCTGGCAGGTAGTGCATTTGCATTGGTTTTTCATTGTATTTTCTTTTTTGTGTTTTTTGAGATGGAGTTTCACTCTTGTTGCCCAGGCTGGAGTGCAATGGTAAGATCTCAGCTCACTGCAACCTCCACCTCCTGAGTTCAAGTGATTCTCCTGCCTCAGCCTCCCAAGTAATTGGGATTATAGGCATGTGCCACCACATCTGGCTAATTTTTTTATTTTTAGTAGAGACCATGAGTAAGCCAAGTGGCATTGTTCTGTTTTTGCGAATCCCTTTAATGTCTGGAACAACAGAAGACGGCTAAGTTCTCCGCTGGCTCCCACATTCAGTGGGTTATAACACTGAATGTTGTCTGGGCTGTAGCAGTTGGAGAAAATCTAGGCTCATACAGATACGTAATTGAAAAAAGGAGAATTTGAGTAGCCTTTACAGATAATATTATGTTTTGTAACAACATGAAAACCTGGCAGTAGGTAGTTTCTTTCTTTCTTTTTCTTTCTTTGTTTCTTTCTTTTTTAGACAGTCTCATTCTGTTGCCAGGCTGGAGTGCAGTGACACGATCTTGGCTCACTGCAACCTCCGCCTCCCAAGTTCAAGCGATTCTCCTGCCTCAGCCTCCTGAGTAGCTGTGACTATAGGCGTGTTCCACCAGGCCT
Organism: Cheracebus regulus; assembly: GCA_963574635.1. NCBI lineage: Eukaryota > Metazoa > Chordata > Mammalia > Primates > Pitheciidae > Cheracebus > Cheracebus regulus. The sequence continues at coordinate 53,984 of CAUYQU010056951.1, forward strand.
GGCTAATTTTTGTATTTTTAGTGGAGATGGTTTCACCATTTGGCCAGGCTAGTCTCGAACTCCTGACTTTAGGTGATCTGCCTGCCTTGGCCTCCCAAAGTGCTGGTATTACAGGCGTGAGCCACCGTGCCCAGCCAGTTGGTAGTTTCTTAAAGGTTAATTTCGATGTGGAATCTGAAACCATATTAACAAACCTTTCCTTTTCTGTTTGTTAAAATCCATTTGTCTCTCTTGCACTTGAAATGGGTTTTCTACCCCTGTATGATTTTTGTAATACTGTGCATTAATCATTTGGAAAATACTGGCTCACTGAGTTATGCAGACTTCTCAAATGCTGACACATTTCATATACATATCAAAAGAGAATCACTTCTGTTACTCTCACCAGCATCTCATCAAAAACCTCCCAGTGTTGGAAACTGTCAAGCTCACAGCAGGGAATATATGTTTTCCAAAATTCTACTTTGTGCTTGAAAACTTTCATTTTATTACTGGTAATAAATACTGTCACTTCTTTTTCTTGAAGTGAGAGTCTCACTTTTTTCATTTTCGAGGACATATCTGCCAAATACCCAAGTCGAAATAGTTCGTCTCTCAGTGGTTCTCTCAAGTGGAAATGGCATTTCATGAGAAAAGTTTCTAGCTCAGGTTGCAATCTGAACAATTGCCCAGTCTCTTTGATAGAAATATCTGTTGCTTTTCAACATGTGACAGAAGAGCTTTCTGTACCACTCCATGCTCATCATACATGGACTGGGGCCACGGTTCAGAAAGACATAATGTTTAGTGTTTCATCAAGGTGATTCTTGGTGATTCTTAAATGAAACTGTTTTTTCTTCTCATTTCTTTTTCTGTTTTTGTTTTTTTCGAGATGGAGTCTTGCTCTGTCGCCCAGGCTGGAGTGCAGTGGCACAATCTGGGCTCACTGCAACCTCTGCCTCCCAGGTTCAAGCAACTCTCCTGTCTCAGCCTCCTGAGTAGCTGAGATTACAGGTGTGCACCACTATGCCAGGCTAATTTTTGTATTTTGAGTAGAGACAGGGTTTCACCATGTTGGCCAGGCTGGTCTGGAACTCCTGACCTCAGGTGATCTGCCTGCCTTGGCCTCCCAAAGTGCTGGGATTACAGGCATGAGCCACACCACAACTGGCTCATTTCTTTTTCAATGAGGGAGACAATGACTGCCAGTGCAGTTGGGCCCCCTGCTCTGACTCTTGCTAAAGCCTCAGTGGTTTACTCACCATTTTTTTTGAGATGGAATCTTACTCTGTCGCCCAGGCTGGAGTGCAGTGGTGCAATCTCGGCTCACTGCAACCTCCACCTCCCAGGTTCAAGCGATTCTCCTGCCTCAGCCTCCCGAGTAGCTGGGATTACAGGCGCATGCCGCTACACCGGGCTACTTTGTGTATTTTAGTAGATAGGGATTTCACTGTGTTGCCCAAGGAACTCTTGAGCTCAGGCAGTCCGCCTGCCTTGGCCTCCCAAAGTGCTGGGATTACAGGCGTGAGCCACTGCGCCCAGCCCCACCAGTGTTTCTACACCTTTGGTGGAGGTGTGCAAGAGCAAAGAAAGGGCAAAGATGTCTCAGCATCATGACGAAAATAGCTTTGACCTGTGACCCACCCCCTAAAGGAGCTTAGGAAACTCCAGAGGAGAGGTCCCTGGACTACTTGGAAGATCACTGTTCAAAATCACTGGGCCTAATATTCCCCGGTAGAGATTGTGCCTGTGTCCCCTCCACAGTGGCTGTGACTCCTCGCCGCCTCTGTCTTCACCAGCTCTTCTCCGCCTCCACCAGGAGAGCCCATGGACCTCTCGTCTCAGCCTGGTTTCCTCCCGTGTCTCCTCCATCCCTCGCGTTGAGACTATATGTGCTTTCTTATGCCCCATTCAGCACACCAAGCCTACTCGTTTCAAGTCTGTTTCTGATGATGTCACATTCAGGAGGGTCTTTTATTCATGAAGCTAACTTTAACTTGGAGCCGGATGCTGGGCTTTTGCCTGTTGAGGAGTGACTTCTAGTCAACCCGATAAGCAGAGGGTGTGGATTGCTCCGGTCCCATTCACCCCTCAGGATCTGAAGCTGCAGGTCTGGTTGATATGGCCTGGAGTGGTTGGCAGGTGTCATTTGTTCTCCCCAAATGGGGTCTTTTCTGCCTTCCCTTCCTGGTCTCTGGCTATGAAGAAGGGAGGTTATGTTTTAAAGAATCTAAAACAGAGTATTATTATACTTTCCCCCAGTGTCAGCCCCTGAAATATATCAAGCTCCTGCTGCTGCCCAGGACTCCTCTGGGCTGTTATTTAAGAGACACTCCTCCAGCCTGAGATGCGGGCGATGCACATGTCCTTGCTTTCTTCCAGCTGTGCCAGGCCTCTGGGGTATTGTTCTGCCCGGATACCGAAGAAGAGGTGATCCCTGGGATGAAGGCTGGACAAGCCCTGTCTGGCGAAGGGGCAGCTTCCAGGTTTTCTGGTTGGTGCAGAGCTGGCAAGGGTGAAAATGGAGGGAGTGAGGCCCTTCCCATTGGGCTCCAAGGGTCTTGTGCTCCTCTGTTTGGGGCAAAGGCTCTACCTTGTCAATGCAGCTTTATCTAGATTGTATTCTGTGGATGGCGGTATCCCCCTAGATTCCTACAACTGCTTGACCCTTTTTCTCTTGATTTTTGAAGCTGTGACAAGAGCCTGATTTTGCATCCATGTCAGTGAGTATTTTAGTGAATAGCTGAGAGAGGGAAATCAGGGAAGTTCAGCCCCTTCCACTTAAACCGGAGGTGGCCTCCCATCACCTCCTGGATTCCTCCACTCTCTTCACCTCTGTCACACTCTGGGTGTCCCCATCAAAATCCGTGCACTTCAGAGTTCTCAGGAGACAATGGCACCTAGTGTCCTTCTTGTTTTTGTCACTAAGAATGGATTAATTTTATCTCATCTGAAACTGAAAATATTACATTTGGCAGACATTCTCTGACATGTAGAACAAAAGAAATGTTTTCATTATCGTCTAAGGGTACATTTTCCAATAAGTTCGACTTGGCAGGTTCACCAGGAAGCTGTGTGTTATTTAAACCCGGATGGTCTAGGAGAACTGTGGTTTTACTGGGACTTCCAGGTGCTGGATGATTCCTGCTCTGGAAACTCGCTGAGCCATTTCATCTGCGCTCTAGGGGAGCAAACCTGGGCTTTAGCTCAACTCTTACCCTCTGCTGGAAGAGACCCAAAACTGCTTGATCAGGAACTGCCATCTGGCTTTTCCCTCAGGACTCTGTGACCACCCTGGGGAGGGTGCAGTAACCTGTCAACCAAAATCGGTACAATTGTAAACAGCCACAGAAATGCTTAAATGCAATGTCACTTCTATGAAATTATGTGTTTCCAATCCATTCCAGCCTACCAAAATTGCCCGTTTGAGCTCAGCCCTCAACACAAAGATGCCTGTGTACTTTTGCCCAACTTTGGGTCACTGTTTTCTGCATAGGAAACAGTTACTGTGTGTGTGTATGTGTCTGTGTGTGTGTATGTGTATGTGTGTGTGTGTGTGTACATGTACACATTTAAAGCCTGTTGCAGAAACAAGATGTCTGATATATGTCTTGTTTCTGATATCTTTCCAAGGGGGTTGAAGGGCAGGATTAAGAAAGAGAGCTCCAAGAGGGAGCTGCTTTCGGACACTGCCCATCTGAACCAGACCCACTGCGCCCACTGCCTGCAGCCCTACCGGCTGCTTGTGAACAGCAAAAGGCAGTGCCTGGAATGCGGCCTCTTCACCTGCAAAGGCTGTGGCTGCATCCACCCAGAAGAGCAGGGCTGGCTCTGTGACCCCTGCCATCTGGCCAGGTAAGACCAAGCCTTGAGGTCAAATGACCTTGATAGTTTCTGGATCTGGCATGTCCCTTCAGTGAGGCTAGCTGAAGAAGGCTGGACGCACACATGCACACACCTGTGTGTGTGTGATTTATGCAGGCCTGTGTGCAGCACACAGGCAGTGCCATGGGCCTGTGCTTGTCTCTGCAGAGTTGTGAAGATCGGCTCACTGGAGTGGTACTATGAGCACGTGAAAGCCCGCTTCAAGAGGTTCGGAAGCGCCAAAGTGATCCGGTCCCTTCGTGGGCGGCTGCAGGGTGGAGGTAAGGAGTGGACAGTGGGATGGGCTTTTTGTTCCCAGGCATTTTAGGTTCCTTTGGAGTGTGTGTGTGTGTGTGTGTGTGTGTGTGCATGTGTCCATGTACATGTATGCATACGCTTGTCTGTCAATTCCTCCTTCTGCTATCTTACGTGAATTTGGCTGCTTTTTTTTCTTTAATTTAATTTTTGTAGAGACAGGTGTCTCACCATATTGTCCAGGCTGGCCTCGAACTCCTGGGCTCCAGCAATCTACCCACCTCAGCCCCTCCAAGTGCTGGGACTATAGGTGTGAGCCACCGTGCCCTGTGAAGTTGACTTCTTTTTAAGTGCAGTGCAAACCTCTGCATCCCACTGGTCTGGTCAGAGCACCTCAGAAGTCCTGGGTGTTGTTGAGGTTGCCAATATTTGAAATTGTATTGTTTTCGAATATTCAAAGTAAGTTGAAAACTCAAAGCCAAGTTTCTGAAAGCAGCTGCGGATTGAATCGCCAGAGTGCTTGTTAATGCTCCATGTTTTCCAAGCCTTTCTTCCCTGGGACATCTGGTTTGGGGCCGAGACTCCATCTTTTCAACAAACATTTCATGTGAATCTGATGATTATCAAGATTTAGAGAAATCTGTTGTAATTCAATTGTTTTCATCTTTTGAATCCAAGTATTTATCTCATGATGAATCTGCAATCCAGGCAGTAGGCTTAAACTAAACAATGCGTTTGCCTATAATAACCCCCTGTAAGGCATTTGGAAGAGATCTTTTCAGGGGGTGGGGAGGAAGGATGCCTGAGAGTCTTCTGCTTTTGAGTTTGAAGGGAGCTAACTCAACAGTGTTTTTGAGAAAGCTCATTGTCCCTGTTACCTGAGTCCCAGGCTTCTGCTGCTAAGCCTGGACAAGCATTCGGGTGGGACATTCCCCACCAAGCCGGGTGTCTGGGGTCTCAGTGTCCTGGATGACTCCATCTGCAAGACCAAGACGAGTTTCTCCAGGGCCAGGAGGCAACTGCCTGGCTCCAGCAGCTAGGCACATCCAGGGCAGAAGCTGTGCTTCTGGACTGGGGCATCCTCACCATGCCCCAGCCCAGGTGTCTCCCCCAGGCCTTCTTTCTGTAGAGACACCTTATTTGTGCCTGTCCCTTAAAGCCAAGTTTGATTGGAGAAGCGGAAGTTGGCAAAGACACCCTTTGAGCATTCAAGCTTTCGCTGGGCCAGCAGCAGGCATTTCACAGCATCTTAGCACAGCGTTTAATTTAAGACAGAGGCCACCAGACTGGCATCCCTGGAGCAGCACACCACACACCACAGGGTGGCTGCTCGTCTTGGTTGGCGGGAGTGGGGGTGGGGGTGGGGACAAGTCTGATAAATCACCCAAACCAGGGTGTTTTCAAGACTAAAAGGAGGCTCCACTGATTACATGCTGCAACAACAGATGTGACTAGGAGTGGCCGATGACATGGGGAGAGGCCATCACCCTGTTCTACACGGCGGTCATGAAGCCTAGCAGCAAATCCCACCTCCTCACATGCACATGGCCAGCCCAGAGCCCACAGAAGGGTCTTCCTGCAGCCAATGGAGCTTGGTCCAGCCTCCCGTCACCCCCACCAGGTTTAGGGGACAGAAACGACGCGTAACAGCAAGAAAAGCCATGCTCTCAAGCATCTGAGACTCTCAACCCCAGAGGCAGCTTTTAGGGACTGGGGTGGGCTCAGGAAGCTGTGTCATTTCGAAGGATGCAGTTTCCAAAGCTCAGCGCAGGGCTGCTGGAGTTCCCACGACCCGCCCCAACCTGCCGACTTCAAAATCATCACCACCAAGGGCCAGGAGGTGGCGCTGTGGGGCAGCAGAAAACAGCTGTCCCTTGAACTTGGATTCCCAGCAGCTCCCCCAAGTCCCACAGGGGCTGCGTTCCCCGATACTGGGCACCTATAACTACAACATCAAAACAGGGCGGAAGCAAGGAACACAAAAGCTGGGAAAGCTGGGCCTTTTTTAAAAAAAAGTAAGGCATGAAAGGTTAAGGTTAAGGTTTTGAAACCTGGTCCAGCCAGGGCCTAAGGCAGTCCTTGTCCAGCTGGTAGGTGGGCCGCTGGGGGTCTTCACTGAGTGAACCTTCAGAGTGCTGGGTGCTTCACCAAGGCCTTCCACAGGAGACCTGGCAGGCTCTGCAGGAAGCAGCTTCGATGGAAAGGAAGGAAAACTCTGGGCTGGTCCCTGAGCACACGGCCCCCCAACACCTGCACCTTCCCTCCCCGCGCCTTTCCCTCGGTGGTAGCTTTGCCTGGCAGTGCAGAGCTCACCTGACGTCGACACTAAGTTCTTTATGCTCATGTGGTTCTATTTTTGTTTTCTACTCCCTATCAAGAGTGGTCAGAAAATCTCTGTTCTGTATCAGGAATGCGGAATTTTTTTTTTTTTTTTTAGCATGACTTGATTAGATAGGTAGGATAGTGTTACCCAGACCCTTGGCTCAAGTGCAGAGTGGCGATGGGGCCGACACTAAAAGGATCCCTGAGCCCGGGATGCTTCATGTTCACCGTGGGTGCAGAGGGAGGGCACGCCTCAGGGTCTCTACCTGGTGGTTTGGGATACGTCTCTTCACGGCACTCACTGTCCAGAGAGAACAAAACTAAAACCAGGTCTGCTCTCTGGCCCCGTCACCTGGGCACATTCGGAGCCAAAAGCTTTGACCTTCTGAAGTTTGCAGAAAAATCAATTCGTAAAAGGCAGATTCACTGGACAAAAGACGTAGAAGTGTGTTCACCATGTGTACATGGGAGCCTTCAGAATGAAGACCCACAGATGCAGGGAAATTGTCCACTTTTATGCTTAGGTTCAAGAAAGGATGGACAGCGGGTAAAAGAGGATTATACAGCAAGGCCGGATCTACTGCTGATAGGCTGAGGGGGGAACCCAGGAAGGCCTGTCTGTCTAGAGTCTTCTTTGCCTTTTTTCCTCCAGGAGCAGAGTGGGGCCCTCTTCTTTGCCTCTTCTTCCTCCTCATTCCTGGAGGAAGAAGACTAAAGTCAAACAAGGAAGATCAAATAATTCCTTTTTTTGCTTCTTTTTTTATTTTATTTTATTTTATTTTTAGATATGGGGTCTCACTATGTTGCCCAGGCTGGTTTTGAACTCCTGGGCTCAAGCAGTCCTCCCACTTCAGTCTCCCAAAGTGCTGGGATTATAAGCATGAGCCACGCATGCCCAGCCAGATTTCTTTATGGCTGGTTTTTACAAGAAAAGTAGAGAGAAAGTTAGAGTGATATTTGTGTGTTTCATGGCTGGTTTTGGGAGAAAGGGATTCTGGTTTCTATGTCCTGCCTTGGGGAGAGGGATTCTACTAGTTTCGATGGCTGGCCTTGCGGGAGAATGGGCCTGGGAGACAAGAGGGCAGAAGGCCAGAGAGAAACTTTGCTTCTGAGGCTGCTGCTGAGGCCCTCATTTGGGAGCAGTTTTCTGAGCCCCAGCAGCACTGTCAGCCAGGCAGGCCGCCACTGAGTGCATAAAAATAGACCTGGCAGCGCTCAGACACGGGCACCTGCAGGACCCTTTAAGACCCTTGACAGTTTTTATCTTTAAGAGAAAGATTTAAGTAAAGAATATACCAGGCTACCTCCCCCATCGCTCCTTCCACTGGGGAAACTGAGACCCACTGAGACCAGGCAGGCAGCTGTTTCCCTTGACTCACCCCAGCATCTTCCCAGACATTCCTGAATGGCAGCAAAGTGGTGAATGGCCGTGACAGCTTCAGGCAGGACAGGCAGTGACAGCATGCGCTTGTCACCTGATCTCAGCTGCTTGTTATAAAGTCCTTCCAGATTTCCAGTTTTGCCAATTGATTGACTATTTCTATCTCTATATTATGAATGGAAAACCGGACAATGAGATTTAATTTTGCAACCCATATAAAAGACCTCTGCTGGCTCAGGACAGAGCCTGAGAACCCAGAGCTGCCCAGTCCCAGTCGGTGGTAGAATCATGAGCTGGTGTGGACAGCACGGAGAAGGGTGTATGGCACTCGGGTGGTGAAGGGAGGTACACAGGGAGGTCTCCATCTCGCGGGAGGCTTTGGAAGATGTGTCGGTGATTGATTCAGCATCAGTTGAACACTTGCCAGGTGCCGGGTCCTGGGCTGTCCTGAAGAGGCAGGCCCTGCTATCCCCACTTGGAGACAGTCAGCACAGCCAGTCCAGCAAATATGGACACTTGGGCCTCTGGGACTGAAACCCGCAAGGGAGAAGCTTCCTGCCGAGGGGCCCCAGCCCTGAGAGATGAGGATAGGAGCTGTGGGGACCACAGGTGGGCCAGTCAGGGAAAAGTCTAAAACAGAAACCACATGGCCATTTCATATAAGGAACTGGTTCCAATGCCATTAGTGGAGAATAGGAAAGGAGATACCAGGTATCAGAGGTCATCACTGCAGCAGTGCCTGTACCCCACAGCCACAAGGACTGCGAGCAAAGGGCAGAGGCTGGGGCCGATAGAAACGGGGAGCTCCAAGGAGGCCACCCGGGGTGGGACCCAGCCCTCCAAAGCAGGGATGCCACTGGCTGGTGACCATGTCTCGGGGCCATGATGAAGCTGGACCAGCTGTCAGGGTCAAGGGCTTCGGACTGGAAGCCCCAGAAAGGAGCACATTCGTTCTTCCTTTTCCCATTCCCACTCTCTGTGGGCCAAGCCCTCAGAGAGCAGCAGGCCAGGCAGAGGTGTGGTATGCAGGGCCAGCTCCTGCATCATGGAGCAGAGAGTGAAGGTGGCTCTGAGGCCACCCCGGGCCCCGCATCCACAGTCCTGCAGCCCTTTGCAGCTGACAGTGCACACTCCGATGCACCAGTGCCTCCTTGTTCACACCTGTGATCCCAGAGGCACAGAGAGCCAGGGGTAGGCCCCAGGGCAAGGGTATCCAGAGGCAGCAAGGCCTGGCCGGGCCCAGAGGGTCCAAGCTCCACAGTGCTAGCTGTGCCCCCGTCAGCCCCTGGAACACAAAAATGGATGGTCCATGGGGCCTCCCAGTGCTAAACCCTGGCGTCCCTTTACCAAATCACTTGCCACAGTCACAGCACAGGCCAGGTCAAGGTGAGTGGAAGAAAGGAGAAAAAGACTGTGAGCTGCGCTAGGGAGGCCAGGCCCAGGAGCTCAGTGTGAGGAAGGACCCCTGTGGGGCAGAGACAGGAGAGGGGGCATGGGGGCTGAGCCTCACCTCCCTCCTTGCAGCACTGAGGCCAGACCTGCTGACCAGCAAATGCTATGAGCCTGCAGGTAAAGCCATGTTTTTGGGAGAACATGACTTTGTTCCAGGTCTCATTCACACTCCACAGCTCCAGGGTCTTCCCACTGCCCAGTAAGTACAACCCTGCAGACATGGTCAGACCTGTTGGCAACCATGATTAGTAACACAGATGCAGAGTTCTGGTTTTTATTCTGTAATTCAGACCAGCTCTAAGTGATGTTTGGATAGGTCTATGAAAGGCCAGCAGAGAGCCTTGTCTGGATGTTTCTCAGTGAGTGGATGGATTGTGGGAGAGAGAGAGATGGATGGATGGATGGATGGATGGATGATGGATGGATGGATGGATGATGGATGGATGGATGGATGGATAGGTGGATGGATGGGCAGCTAAGGTGGTAGGTGAGTGGATGTATGGATGGGTGGGTGGGTAGATGGGTGGGTGGTGGGTGAATGGATGGATAGATAAATAGATAAGTGGATGGATGGATAGATGTCTGAGTGGATAGATAGATGGCTGAGTGGATGGATGGATTGGTGGGTGGACGGGTACACAGCTGGATGGATGGGTAGATGGATGAAGGAGGGAGGGATGGGTGGTAGGTGGATGGATGGATGAATGGATGAATAGGTAGGTGGATGGGTAGATGGGTAGGTGAATGAGTGGGTAGATGGGTAGATGCATGGATGGATGGATAAGTAAGTGGATGAGTGGATGATAGATGGATGGATGGATAGGTAAGTAAGTGGATGGGTGGATGAATGGATAGATGATGAATGGATGGATAGATGTCTGAGTGGATGGGTGCATTGGTGGGTGGATGGGTGGGCAGCTGGGTGGTTGGGTAGATGAATGAAGGATAGAGGGATGGGTGGTAGGTGGATGGATAGATGAATAGATGGATAGGTAAATGGATGGACAGATGGGTAGGTGAATGAGTGGGTAACGGTTAGATGGACCACTGATTGATTAAGTGGATGGATGGATAAATGGATTGATGGGTGGGTGGGTTCATGGATGAAGGAGGGAGAGATGTATGGGTGGGTGAGTGGATGAGCCACTGATTGATTGGGTAGATGGATGTATAGATGGATTGATGATGAGTGGGTGGATGGAGGGATGGATGGAGGGATGGATGGATGAATACATGGTTGGATGAACCACTGATTGAGTGGGTGGATGAATGAATAGATGGGTGGAGGATAGGTAGGTGGGTGGGTGAGTGAATGGATGGATGGATGGATGCCTGCATGCATGCACGGATGAATGGGCTGCCTATTGAGTGGGTGGGTGAGCGGATAAATGGATGGGCAGGTAGGTGAATAGATGAATGGATGGATGGATGGATTGGCAGATGGGTAGATGGAGGGATACATTGCTGGATGGATAGGTGGGTAAATGGATGAAGGAGGGAAGGAGGGAGGGGTGGGTAGGTAGATGGATAGATTAGAGGATGGGTGTGTGTATGGACTGACAAATGGCTTGCTCCTAGACTGGCTGTCCTTGGGTGGAGTCATGCAGGTATCTATTGCAGCTGGGCCTGAGCCCATCTCTGAAGAGAGAAATGGAGACAGCGAGCAGACAGATGAGGATGGAGAACAGGACTCAGAGGCCCAGGCCCAGCCCTTTGGCAGCAAAGTAAGTCATCTCCAGTCACCCCCGCTCAGCCACCTCGATTCTTCCCCACAGCTGGAACCTCAGTTTCTGATTTCCTGAAAACCTTGATGCTCTCCCCACAACTCCACTAGCTCCCACTATGTGAGCAGCAGGAATCTGCTGCCCTTTCTCAGGCCTCAGTAACCTCTGAGATCATTGGGCACCAAGGAGGAGTGGTGCTTCCACCATCAGAAACCTCAAAAGCCATCTGTGGATGGGCACAGCCTGCTGAGTGTGTGGAAAGAGTCCAGGGGAACACAGGTACAGTGAGTGCAGGGGGCTGCTGTAGGGCAGGCAGGGGTCCTGGAAGGCTCTCGGGGTCCTGAGAGCAGCCGCCTTTACAGCTTTCAGGAAAGTGGACCCTCAGACTCTCCTCTGAGGTGTTTTCTCCTTCTGGGTTTTTATTCTTTTTTTTGGTGGGGGGCAACTATGAGCCTCGTGTTTGTTCCTATGTTCACATATTGTCTAATTTATTTTAAGCGGGAGAGAAAAGCAATGTAACCCCTGGGTTTTGGGGTGGGATACAGAAGGGGGCAGCAGTTGGAGGAAGGGGCTGGGTGGGTGAGCAGGGGTTCAGACTCAGACACTAGGAGAGAGATGGGCCAGTGGGATTCAACATGAACCAGGTCTTCACGGTTGCTGTGAGGGGAACATCATCATCTTCCGCTTGAGAACATTTGATTCATGCTATGTATGAAGTTCCCAGAATACCCTCCAGTGCATGGAATATTCCCTACATAATAGATCAGTTTAAAGGATCAAAATAATTATAATGAGGGAGGGGTTTAGAACTAAATGCAGGCTCTTACATCTAAAGAATGAGGAACTCTCTGGAGCTTGCCCACCTCTGCCCCACTCAGCCATCACAGCCCCCTTACCCAAAGCCCCAGGGATCCTCCCCTCTCCCAGCCCTGGAACAGCCTACCAGCCCCCAGGGTGGGGCCCCTGGGCAGGGGCAGGGGTTCAGCTCAGCGTTCCTTCTGCTCAGCCACGGTTCTGGAGATGCAGATCCTGCGTCCTGGGGGGCATGGGCACCATGAGCACCAACCAGCTCCCACTCCGGGCTCAGTCAGGTTTGTTCCTAGTCTGGGAGGTGAATGCCCTGGAAGAGGAGCCTGCCTCGGCACCCTGGAGGCTGAGTGTACGGCTGGGGAGGTGCAGGGTGCTTGGTCCTCTCCCTCAAGCTAGCCCTGACTTAAGTCTTGCCCTGTCTTGTGCCTGCTAAGAAAAAGCGCCTCCTCTCCATCCACGACTTCGACTTTGAGGGAGAATCAGATGACTCCAGTCAGCCTCAAGGTCACTCCCTGCACCTGCCCTCAGTCCCTGCAACCATGGACAGCCTGCAGGTCAGTGGGTCCTCATGTCTTTCCCCTTCCTCTCCCAGGAACCTGGGTGGCAAGTGCTCAGGCCTTGGGTAAGGGACAGCACTCTGGAAGCAGTGTCTGATGGCCGCACAGTCCCACCTGGCTCCCAAGGCATGACGGGGAGGGGGACAGTTGTGGGGAAACAGGATCCAGAGACCTCACACTCCCCCAAGATTAGCATGTCTGGAAATACTGAGCAGGCAGCTTGGAGAAGCAGGGGCCGATGCAGGGCCCTGAGACTGGGCAGATGAGCTGGGGGACCAGGGAATGGGATCGGTGCTCGGCACAGAAATAAGGCAGAACCCTCAAGACTCAGGAGGACAGGACAGAGAACGGCATCTGGGGTGGAGTCAGACAGGGCTTGCCGCTGTGCCTGCATCTCGACTTAGTGGGAGGGGAACATACATTTTATTGCCCAAACTAGGACAGTCCTGTGATACAGGCTGCTATTAATAATCACACCTGGACACAGGGCAATGGCAGGGGCCATCCAGACAAACACGACATGTGGCCGCCTTACTCATTAGCTGTGTGGCCTTTGTCCCAGGAACCTCTTCAAGGTGCTGATTAGTGATAGTTGCTGGTTGATCATTATTTGTTAGTATGTTGTGACTGAAATTACTCAGGATAATAGATTAGATAATTAGGAGTAGTGTTAGAAGGGATGGGATATAAAAAGAGAGAAAGTAGGCCAGGCGTGGTGGCTCATGCCTGTAATCCCAGCACTTTGGGAGGCCACGGTGGGCAGATCACAAGGTCAGGAGATGGAGACCATCCTGACTAACATGGTGAAACCATCCTGGCTAACATGGCAAAAATACAAAAATTAGCTGGGTGTGGTGGCACGCGCCTGTAGTCTCAGCTACTCAGGAGGTTGAGGCAGGAGAATCGCTTGAACCCAGGAGGCAGACGTTGCAGTGAGCCAAGATTGCACCACTGTACTCCAGCCTGGCAACAGAGCAAGACTCTGTCTCAAAAGAGAGAGAGAGAGAGAGAGAAAGTAGAGTTTAATTAGGCCTTTCTGAGTAGATGCAGTAATGGGTAATGGAGGCTGAAATTTGGGTTTGTGTAATCGTCTTGGGTATAGACTTCTCTAGCCAAACTAGGCCTAGTAGAAGTAAAGCCAGATTCTGGCTTGTGAATGGGCTTGAGTGGGGGGTTGTACAGTGATTTGTGGCTGAATAAAATCCTAGGGTGTTAGAGAAGTTGAATGTCTGTAATGGGTATTTTAGTTTAAGGTTATTCGTTGTGAGATTAAGCTCCATTGCCAGCAGGAAGCCTAAGGTGGTTGACCTAGGGCTGTGGGCTTCAGGTGGAGCGGGCTGCTTGCTTGGAGGGTGAAGCAGGATACAGTTGGTGATGAGGAGTCTGGCAAAGAGGCTGCCGATTATTCGCCACTTGAGTTAATTAGGAAGGGGTTATTTTCGTTAATAGTAACCAGAGTCGTGAAGCAAGGTCGTCCTATTAGAGCAAAGAAAATAATACAAGTACTTTAGACAGCTGTTAAGGAGGTGGCAATAAGAGTAACAGTTGGGGCATGACGTGTTTGCGGTTTCTGTGACGAGGTCTTTGAGGAAAAGCCTGTGAGGAAAGGCACACCTGTAAATGCAAGGCTGGTAACATGAGGGAGGAGGAGGTGAGGCGGACAGTCTTGAACAGTCCTCCTATTTTTAGGATGCCTTGTTCATCATTGAGGTTATGGATGATGGACCCTGAACATATAAGTAATATAGCTTTAAAAGCACGTGGGTTCAGATGCCAAGGAATGGGAGGTGTGGCTGATTAATGCCAATTGTGACTACGATAAGGCCTAGCTGGTTTGATACCATTTTGTGTTAGAGAACAGATTGCTGTAAATAAGGTGCTAATAGCCCGCGGACATAGTGTAAAGGTTTGGATTGACAGGCTATTTTCTATTAAAGGGTAGAAGTAGGAGAGCAGGAAAACTCTTGCTACAGCTATAGTGCTGGAATGGAGCAGGGCTGAGACTCAGGTTGGGCCTTCCATGGCAATGGAGGTCAAGGGTGAAGGCCGAACGGAGCTGACTTTCCTGCTGCTAAGAGAAAGCTAATTAATGGAAGGGAGTTGGGGATAGCGTCTAGAATAAATGTTTGTTGAGATTTTCATGTGTTGGAGGGCAGGAGGAAGATAAGATGAAGCCAATATCGCCGATGCGGATGTACAGAACTGCTTGGAGGGTGGCGGTTTTGGCATCTGCTGGCCCACACCATCAGCCAATTAGTAAGAAGACGTGATTCTTATGCCTTCTCATCTGATAAAGAGCTGAAAGAAGTTGTTGGAAGTAACCTGAATTAATATTGTGATGAGGAAAATGAGTATTTGAAAAAGTGATTAATGTTAGAGTCTGAGTTTATAGATCATGTCGAGAGTTCTACAGTCGATCAGGTAATGAATAGTGCTGCTGGGATAGACACTGTGGAGAAGCGCCTAGTTTGAAGCTTGGTGAGAGTTTGAGGTTCTGGACCATCATTCAATGTCAGTTGGAGATAATGACTTCCTGGTCTGTGTATGTGAACATTGTTGTGGGGATGAGACTAATGATGAAGGAGCATGCCATAGATGTTTTTATATAATTTGTGTATGAACCTTTTTTGCAGGGGTTGGCTAAGGTAACAGTAATCGGTAAGATTAAGGGGATAAGGCTGTTATAGCAGGGGAAGAATACTTTCATTTGTTACTTTTATTTGGAGTTGCTCCAATGTTTTTAGTTCCTGAGACCAACGCATGACTCTAACCCTTTGAAAGTTGAGAAGGCCAAGTCGTTAGGCAGGGGGCATGAGTCTGCAAGTCCTGCATACTTTCTCGGTAGGTAAGCAGTGCAGGCATCTGTTGTTAGATCCACAGTCTAATGTTTTGATTAAACTATAGTCACAGCATGCAAGCCCCATAATAATTTTAGGGTTTAAGGATAATAGGAAGAGAGGCACAAGATGTATCAGCATTAATGTATTTTCTCTTGTAAAGGAAGGTTTAATACTGTTCATGTCATATGTAAGTGTCCCTCATTGTGTTGTGATTAGCATATTTAGGGAGTAGAGGGCTGTAATTAGTAGACTAAGTCCTAAAAGCATAATAGCGATATTAGATCAGGAGAATGAGCCATAGTCACAAAGAGTTCTCCTACTAGAGTAATGGTGGGGGTAAGGCAAGGTTAGTGAGATTTCTTAGAAGTCATCTAGAGGCTGTTAGAGGGAGCAGTGTTTGAAGGCTTTGGGTAAGTAATACAGTTTGACTATGGACTCACTCATACTTTGAATTTGCTAGGCAGAATAGCAAAGATGGAGTGAGTCCATGAGCCATACTCATTAATTTTCAGTACTAATCATCATAGGTGCTGTCCATGGAAGGCATGGGACTCACAGGCAGGCAGTAAAGGTAACTGTGGGCACAGAGCCAGGCCTAGGCCCAAGTCCGGCTTCATAGTGAAATCCTGAACTCCACTCCTGGCATCCCCTGGGCTCAGGCAGTGCTTGAGCCAGAGCTGGGGTGGGGCTGGGTCCACCCAAGCTGGTCTGAAAACCCTTCCAGGAGGAGGGGGAAGCAAGGTGGGTCCTGGAAGCCAGCAGCCAAGTGATCTCTGGGCCACAGGTCCTGCTCTAACTGGAGGCTGGCCTAAGTGTGCGTTTCCTGTGGCCTCCACCCCCACTTACAGTCACACTGGAGGGGGGCTGTGGCATATTGCTTCTTGAAGCCCTCAGGACCTCATTTCCTTGGAGACAGTGACATAACACAGAGACCCCTCTGCTGGAGGGATGTCCAGATTACAGCCAAGGAGCTGCCAGGAAGCCCCCACCCGCCCTTCTGATCTTCAAAGATTAAGGTGTAGCAACAATGTAGCCTTCTAGTTAGCAACAATGTAGCCTTCTCCCAAAATATTAACTTCCCTGCAAACGTCCTCAGGCTTTGGTCTCTGGGTGAGTCTGAGCCCCCTGAGGCTGTATCAGAAGAGTTTTGGTCCCCTTGTGTCATGCCTGGTCCAGGGTGTCGGGAGCCCCATCACTGCATGGACGCATGCAATAGGCAGTCAGTAGGCAACAAATAGGAGATGCATGCTTTAGGCAGAGCCTTTGAAATATGAAAGAACTGAGTAGCGGAGACCAGGGTGGATGGGGGTCTAGTGCTAGGTCAGTCAAGTGACTGGAAAGCCTCAGGGCTTGGATTGAAAGACCCACATTCCAGGCAGCGGCCCCTCCTAGTAAACCCTGCAGAGGAGGCTGAAGGCCCTTGTGCTTAGTCCCTCACAGATGAGTCCTGCTCAGAGAAGGCAGTCCCCCAGAAGGCTAAGGGCCTGGAGGAGGCTAGGGCCTCTGGGTGCCATCCCCATCCAGAAGAGCAGCTGACACGCATCTCACCTTCCGGACACGGCGCCCTTGCTGAGCTCTCCCTGCCTGGAGGCTCCCACGGGCTGGCCCTGGGGACTGCTGCTGCACTAGGTAGGTGCCCTTGGCCAGGGTCTTCCTGATGGGCTCAGCTTGCGGGAGGGGGTGGCTGAGAAACAACCCCACCACCCTGACCTATGCCAACACATGGGCTGATGTGAAAGGCCCCTTCCTTTGGCATGATTATCCGGGACGTGCAGTCCCAACAAACGCTGTGGACCCCTACCCTCCCTGGGTTGTGTGCTTCCCTGTAACTCTCAGAACTTCCAGCACAGGAGGTGGCCAGAGCCCAGCTCCCTGCTGCTGGCCTGGGGTGGGGACATGCAGCCCTCCCTGAAATGACTAGAACCACCACTCAACCGACCGACCATCCTGGTCTGGGTAAGATGGGCATCTGGGTACCGCCACCCCGGCCCAGAGTCTGCTCAAGGCTGTTGATCAGGAGATCTTTAAGCACTGAGAACCTAAATCTGCTTAGCTTAACTTTGTTGTCAGTTTTGCTTTGAAATGAAATCCCCAAATCTCTGTTTTCTGGTACCCGAGGGTGTGTGTACCATGGGTCCGGGAGTTCACATGCCCCATCAGAGCAGGAGCAAGCAGGGTCACAGCAGCAGCTTCCGCCAGCCACAGCGAGTGGCTGCATGTGGGAATGCCATCTACCCTCCAGCTTCCCTCTTCATTGTATTGAAGGGGCCATAATCTCATGGCCCTCATGCTAACTGGGACGTTGGAGGTTTTGGGAGGAAGGCAGTGCTCTACTTTCCCCCAAAACAATGAATAAATGGTTTGGCCAAGCCATGGGATCCAGACCTAGACAGCAGTTTTATTTTCTCTGTGACCTCACGTCCCCTGAGCACGTTGACAGGAGGCCGTCTGGGGAGAGGCCACGAGAGCCTGCATCGTGCTGGGAGAGGGCCTTGGAGGCAGGCAGTTCTGAGTTTGGAGACTGGCTTTGCCAGTTTGCTTCCCTGGTTCTCACATACATTCTTTTTACATAACAACCTCTCAAATGCCAAGTATCTTACAGCAAATGTGGTAGGAAAGTCTTCATGAATGTGGTAAGAAAGGGGTGTGCTTGAGTCTCATTGGCAGCACTGTCTCTTTTTTTTTTTTTAGACATTGTCTTGCTCTGTTGCCAGGCTGGAGTGCAGTGGCATAATCTCAGCTCACTGCAACCTCCGCCTCCTGGGTTCAAGTAATTCTCCTGCCTCAGCCTCCTGAGTAGCTGGGACTACAGGTGCATGCTACCACGCCCAGCTAATTTTTATATTTTTAGTAGAGACAGGGTTTCACCATGTTGGCCAGGATGGTCTTGATCTCTTGACCTCGTGATCCACCCGCCTTGGCCTCCCAAAGTGCTGGGATTATAGGCATGAGCCACCACACCTGGCCACTGTCTCTCTCTTTAATGGTGCAACATCCAATCTGCAAAGTCTGAGATTCAATGAGATATGCTATGCTGATAGAACAAACTGCTTAACCTCTGGGCACCTCAGTTTCCTCATTGTGCAAAAGGGATTAATAACACCTAACTCACCCCATTGTCATAGGGATTAAATGAAATGGCTGAATCGGTTAACTACATAGGAAATTATCACAAACATAAAATATGGCTTAAAACAACACATTTATGATCTCATCCTCATGGAATCTGGCGTTATTTGCAATTTGAAGTTGGGAATCATGTTACTTTGCTTTGCAAGCATGCAAAATATGTCCACTCTTAACTCCCACCCACAATGTCAGGTGAAGACCTCTTTTTTCCTGAAGATCTTTGTGGTCATGGAATCTGCTCCATTCTTACTGTGACTTTGGAACCTCAGCCCTTTCACATCAGAGGAACATCATTGTGTCTTTATTTTCTTTGAGCTCTCATTTTTCTTCATTGGACTAAACACGTCCATCAGCTTTCAGCTTTTCACTCCAAGTAATTCAAACCCTCTCTTGCTCCAAAGGGCCACATGTCATCAGGAAGGAGCAGCTGCCCCCGCAGTACTTGGCTGATGTGGATACCTCCGACGAGGAAAGCATCTGGGCTCACATGGCAGCCTCCCATCATTCCAAGCGGAGAGGCCGGGCATCCTCTCAGAGTCAGGTAATGGTGGCTGGAAAGGCTCCATCTTGTTGTTTCTTTGGGTGGAGTCTTTTCACCTCCACTCCAAGTCACTTTAGAGAAATTAAAGCTTTCAATACTTTCAGAGTATGAAATTGCACAAGCCTACCTAATGGAAATATGTCATCACAGTATTTTTTATGGAAGTGAATTCACATAATAGAAAATTAACCATACTGAGATGGTTAATAATAATTAACCATGTAATTAAAAATAGAGTTTCCATGTGATCCAGCAATTCCACTTCTTGGTATATGCCCCCAAAAATGGTAAACAGGGACAGAAAAAGACGTTTGTATCCCCATGTTCATGGCAGCATTTTTTGTAATAACCAAAAGGTGGAAGCAACCCAAGCATCCATCAACAGATGAATAGGTAAACAAAACAGGGCGTGTACACAGCATGGAATATTATTCACCCTTGAAAAGGAAGGAGATGCTGACACATGCTACACCATGGATGAACCTTGAGAACGTTATGCTAAGTGAAATAAATGGGTCACTTTGGACAGAGACTGTATGGTTCCACCTATCTGAGGTTCTTGGTCAAATTCATAGAGATAGAAACTATAATAGTGGTCACCAGGGGCTGGGTCAGGGGGATGGGGAATTGGTGTTGAATGGGCACAGAGTCTGTTTTGTAGGATGAAGGGAGTTCTGGAGATAGATGGTGGTGACAGTTATACAACAATGTGAATATACTTAATACTTTGAAAATGATTAAAAAAATAAATTTTTAATATGGTATTTTATAATTTAAAAATTTGAAAGAAGTAACATTTTATGGAATTTAGGAGAAAATAAATAATCTTTAGTCTTCAAAATTATTTTTTAGTTTTGTTTTTGATTTCTGTTTTTTTGAGACGTAGTCTCACTCTGTGGCCCAGGCTGGAATGCAATGGCGCCATCTCAGCTAACTGTAAAATCCACCTCCCGAGTTCAAGCAATTCTCCCTCCTCAGCCTCCCAAGTAGCTAGGAATATAGGCGCACACCACCACACCTAGCTAACTTTTGTATCTTTGGTAGAGAAAGAGTTTTACCATATTGGCCAGGCTGGCCTCAGACTCCTGACCTCAGGTGATTCACCCATCTTGGCCTCCCTAAGTGCTGAGATTACAGGTGTGAGCCACCACGCCCAGCCAAAAATTAACTTTTAAGGTACACAATTCAGTGACTGTACATTTATAGTGTTGTGTAACCATCACCTCTAATTCACCCCCCAAAGAATCCCATACCCATTAACCAATTACTCCCCAGTCTCCCTTGCCCCAGCCTCTGACAACCACCAGTCTTCCTTCTGTCTCCATGGATTTGTCTATTCTGGACATTTCATGTAAATGGACTCACAGAAGGACATTTGGCCTGTTGTCACTGGCTCCTTTCACTGAGCAGAATGCTCTCCAGGTCCATCCATGTTGTAGCATATATGAGTGCTTCATTCCTTTTCATGAAAATACATATTTTATACTCAATCAAGTATTATATATTTTACAAAAGACAGAAATAATCTGTCTGGTATGTGAAACTCTTAGCAGGCTCTATTTTTAAAAATAAAAGAGCAAGTCTTAGCTCACTCTTAGACTTAGCAGCCTTGCTGTGCTGCCCAGGCTGGAGTGCAGTGGTGCCATCTCGGCTCACCTCAACCTCCACCTCCTGGGTTCAAGCGATTCTCCTGCCTGAGCCTCCTGAGTAGCTGGTATTACAGGCACCTGCCACCATGCCCTGCTAACTTTTGTATTTTTAGTAGAAATGGGGTTTTACCATGTTGGCCAGGCTGGTCTCGAACTCTTGACCTTAAGTGATCTACCCACCTCAGCCTCCCAAAGTGTTGGGATTACAGGCGTGAGCCGCCATGCCCAGACCTTTAGCAGGCTTTATATAGGCATTAAGAAACTCTGCTCATAATACTTAGCACCTGTTAAATCAGTAGAATCACTCACACTGTAGACATTGACTTATGAAATAATTCATCACAAGATTTATTTAAGTACCCTGAGTTCCCCTCACTGCATTTAAATGATTCTGTTGAGTCAGCTGATTTCTATTTGAGCAAGTTCATATTACTGGGAGAAAGGCAATATTGTTTCATCTGAGAACATCATGACCACTAGATTGTTTAAGGCAAAAAAAGACACAGGCTATTCATGTCTCTGATAGAGCCTTGACTCCAGCAATGTAATCACGGGATGGGGGACTGTTCTGTAACTGATGACCCTGGGGGCACGAAACCCAAAGAAGGGGGAGTGACACCGCTCTGAACGGAGACAGGAACCACAGCATTGCCAAGGCTGGTCTCAGGCACATCTTCTGGAGCCTGGATGAGTGTAGCTCTAGCTCTGTGGGCACGGTGGTGCCTGGCACAGAGCCCCTCCTCCCTCCTCCTGGGAGATCTGGGAAAGGGAATGCTTCTGCGGAGCTTCCTTTCAGGGTCCGTGGGCTCTGGGCTGTCAGGAGGGAGGCTAAGTGAATGCTGAGCCTTGTCAAGAAAGGCCTGGAAGCGGCAAGGAGGCAGAGGGTGCACAGCTGGGGTTCTCGAGGGGCAGGTGAGCTGGGCAGGGCACGAGGAAGCTGTGGTGCAGGGTCTAGGGTTTCTCCAGTGCCCTGGCCCTTCGGTGCACAGGACTACCCGAGGTAAAGCATTGGCCAGCTCTACAGCCACAGGCTGCAGACCCCATCCCAAGGCAGTCACTAGGCCAGCACTGGCTCAGGAGTGGGCAACGGGGAGAAGGACCCAGTGGCCCCAGCTTTTCTGAGCCTGCATCCAGCAGGAGATCTGTCCTGTGGCTCTCACAGGGCCGGACCTTCACATGTGGTAGGTGAGGAGCTCTTCCAACCACCTGTCACTTTGCTTCGGCACCTAGAGAAATGATCTGCCGAAAATGAGCACCAGAATTTCACAAAGAGCCTTTCTAGCATGGCCCTGTGGGAAATCATAGGGGTTTGGGTTCTAGAATTGTGCTGGTGTCCACAGGACGGAAGCGTGCAGTTTCTGAGCTCAGCATCTCTCTGGAGTCAGTGCCCTCGGCTGGCTTTTTACTGTACTGTCATTTAGAAGCTTCCTCAACCATGGTCTGGAAGTTTCTCCTGCACCAACTTCCTTGAGGGCCCACTTAGTCTCTGAAAGAAGCACCCTTGCCCCATCAGAGCTGGGCATGAAGGCCCTGAGAAGGCCTGCGTGAAGACTGCTTATGGTCGCTTCACGCACTGAGACCCACAGTTCCTGAGGCATATGACTCCTTTTATGTAACAGCAGGCAAGGCCCTGGTGCAAGGAAGTATCCTTTAATTCACACCAGGGAGTGGCTGGCTTGGCCCCTGCCGTGTCTCTGTCCTGAGAGGACTTGGAGACTACAGGTGTGCTGAGCCCCGGCGGGACTCAGGGCAGCCCCAGTGCCACAGCGGTCACACCACATTTGCATTTGCAGGTCTAGTTCTGTGATACGGAACACGCACACATCAGGCAGAGCAACTTCATGACTCACAGACAGGCAGCAGGGTCCCCAGGCTCAGGGAAGCTTCGGGAAGGGTGGAGTCTCGGAGGCAAGTGCCCCACGTCATGCAGCAGCTGGGGGATCCCAGAAAGCCGACTCAGCCAAGTCCATCCAGGGACCTGTGGCTGCAGCGAACAGTGGAGGACCAGGGTGGCCAGAATAGAGACCTGGGAAACTGGGATCACCAGGCCAGAGGAATCCAGTTCTAGAGCCTGGGCTCTGGACAGTCCACACAGTTCTTCCTGATATCAGGAGGTGGCTTTCTTGGCACATTCTACAGTTATTCTAAGAAAAGGGGAAGAGCTGACTCAGCCAAGTTCATCCAGGGACCTGTGGCTGCAGGGGACAGTGGAGGACCAAGGTGGCCAAAATAGAGACCTCTTTGGTGAGGACAGGATGGCGACCTCCCCAGTATGCCCACGATAGAGACCTCTCTGGTGTGCCCAGGATAGAGACCTCCCCAGTGTGCCCAGGATAGAGACCTCCCCAGTGTGGCCAGAGTAGAGACTTCCTCCATGTGGCCAGGTAGAGACTTCCGAGGGCGGCCTGGTGGAGGCCTCCCAGGGGGGCAAGGTGGAGACCTCCCAGGGGGGCCAGGTGGAGACCTCCCAGGGTTGCCAGGTGGAGACCTGTGGCAGATTCATGGCTGGCTGAGCATCTTCCAGCTGCCTAGTCTGAAGACAATGGGATGAAGATGAGAATCAAGTTGTCTATTTTCAATAAACCTTTAATTTAGCAATTTATTAGCCTTTAGTAAAATACATATTGTGGTATCTAACCCTGCTGAAACCAATTATCCTTTATACCTGCGTGGAACGATTCTCAAGTTCATGTTTGTATATCCTGTCTCTGGAATTGTTTCTCTTTATGTGTTCCTATTAACTTGTATTTACTTTGTCAACCCTAAATAATGAGATTCAGAAAATATGAGTAAGTATTAATATGTCAAGTTTATCAGAACGAAGGCTTGACAGTGGCCACCCAGAAACATGGACTCCAAACAAGTGGGGTCCAAAGTGGACTAGTGAAGGTCTCATCTACCTAGAAATTTTAGGAGGATCACAGCCTTGTGGAGGAACAGAGACCTGGGGGGGTCCTTATCTCCAATGCTATTTGGTCTTAATTATTTAAAGGAGGAAAAAAAGGTAGAAGTTAGCCTCTTAACCCCCTCTTGGGAAATGGGAGCTAGGGTTATCTCCAGGGATATTTCTATTTCAAAAACACAGTTCCCAGGTCGAGTTCTGAGGCCGGAGAGAGGCTTGTTCGCCATTATAGAGATTTACCCGTGTTTGGAAAAAGCAGAGAGAAAGGCTCTGAAAGAAAAGGGGGCAGTGGGGAGAAGTCGCTTCTCTATTCTCAACAGGCAGAACGAGCGCCTGATTGTGCCCAGCGTGTTTGCATTCCCCCCCACACCACTTGGGCACTCAGGAGTAGCAGAGGAACGGCTGCATCTGCACTATGGGCTTGTCTGAAAGGGGCCCAGCCCCCTCGAAGCCAGGGCGGCACCATACTCATTGCGTCTGTGCTGGTCACCTCCTCGGTGAAGGAACCTGGATGCTGCCAGAGCCTTGTCAGAAAGCAGGGTGCTAAGCTCACTTCCCACTCTTCCCTGCTGGCCTCTCCCTGGCTCCCAGCTGCCCCCACCCACCTTTAGCTCCTGCCCACCTCCCACAACCCTGGCCTCCTCCACCCTGCTTCCACTTTCTCCTCGTGGGCATTTCCCCATCTCTTCCACTCTGGATGTAACATTTCCCAGTGATGGTGTCAGGGACTGGCTGGGGGACCGTTGTTCTCTCCTGAGTCCCCATGTGTGCCAAGCCTACCACTTCTGGGAGACAGAGACTGTCCGCTGAGTGCTGTCTCCCCAGAGTATTGATCTCTGCTTCTGTAGATGCTCAGCAGGACCGCGGCCTCAACAGAGGACCCCCAGATCACGGTTCCTCTGCAAGGTTGTGATCCTGCTAAAATTTCTATGTAGGTGAAACCACTAGTCCACTTTGGACCCCATTTGTTTGGAGTCCGTGTTTCCGGGTGGCCACTGTCAAGCCTTTGTTCTAATAAACTTGGTATATCAATACTCACTCATATTTTCTAAATCTCATGACTCAGTTACCAGTGGCTCCTCAAGGCATGGGCCGAGGCCTAATGAAAACCCTGGTGTTGACATTTCTCAGCCAAGCATGCTCTTCAGGCAGATTTGCCAACTCAAAGCCCTTGGTGCTGTGAAGATTAAAGTAATTACAGTCCAAACAGTGCAAAAGCATTGTAACACTCCACAAGCACCACCTCCCTCTTTTAAAGCAAGGTGAACATAAATGAGATAATGGCAGGAAAGATGCATCTGCTGGGCAAGGAAGAAAACTAGAAAATTGATTTCTCATGTCTCCGTCTGGGAGCTAATAGACTTTGGGTGACTCAAGAGTCTGGTGACTCAAGGGATGAGCAAGTCGTACTTCTGGTCCATTTAGGTTGTCACCTGAAGGGCCTTGCCTCCCAGCCCACAAGCAACCCAAGGCTCTTGCTAGCTAATGACTGTGAGTTTGATCACTGTGGCGTAATTAACTGATGCCTTCCTGTGCTGCTCAGTATCGGTGGTGACAGTGGCTGTCCACAGTAATGACACTATCACAACCGTCCAGATTCAGCTCCTTGTCCTGCTGAACTCGGCTCCCCTCCTGCCGCTTTCACCCTCCCCACTCTCCCCTCTCTTGGTTTCACTGCAAGATTTTGCTTGGTGTTCCAGAACTCTTGGTGTCAGAAATAGGTTTCACGGCTAACCTTCCCAGGCCATGTCATGGCTGATGGCCTTAGCTCTCCTTCCACTTCTTGGGAATTTGGTGCTTCTGAGGTGGTGGGTGCCAGAGTCTTGCTGGTGGGAGCCAGGGGTCTTCTGCCCACTATTTCTCTCCTTCTGCTGCAGATCTTTGAGCTGAATAAGCGCATTTCAGCTGTGGAACGCCTGCTGACCCACCTGGAGAACACAATTGTGCCTCCCTTGGCCAAGGTAACACCAGGAGCTGGGCAAGGAGAAAGGGCCCCCGCAGCTCCTTAGTTAAAGGAGGCTGAGGTGTGACATGGGCTTTTGGGAGAAGAGTTTCTTGAGATTTTGCTGTTTGTAAGCTTGAGTTCTGTGTGCAGTGCTCAGAGGGCCAGGTGGTTCCCACCACATATCCTGAGTAAAGTCATCTGTCCCATCCAGGCCTGCCACCACTGGAGGGCACACAGGTGTACAGCCTTCCCAGGGGACATAACTGGAGAGGGGAGGACTTCCCAGGGGACATAACTGGCCCAGCAGCCTCTGAGGTCCAGCCAGCAAAGCAGGATGGAGTCTCCCTTCTGCACCATGTTTGTGAATGTGTGACCAGCACAGCTTAATCTGCTATATGCAGCTGTAACAAAATACCACAGACTGGGCAATTTATATTGAGCAGAAATGTATTTGGCTCATAGTTCTGGAGACTGGAAAGTCTAAGATCAAAGGGTGGCATCTGGTGAGGGCCTTCTCGCTGTGTCACCACATGGCACGTGGTGACAAAGTGCAGGAGAGACAGCAAGATGGGACTGAACTCAATTTTATAACCGCCCTGGAATGAATAACAGATTCATCCTTCAATAATGATATTAATCCATTCATGAAGGCAGAGCCCTCATGACCTAATCACCTCTTGAAGGCCCCACCTCTCAACACTATTGCACTGAGGATTGAGTTCCCAACACATGAACTTTAGGGGACACATTCATACCACGACAGCATACCAAGGCAACCTGATGGAGAGTAAATAAAGCAAACCATGGCCTGCTGCAAGAGTGTGTGTGCATGTGTGTGTGTGCTTTTGTGTCTGAGAGACAGGCAGATAGACAGCTCGGGGTGCAGAGGGAGTGGGGGACCCAGTCCTCCATTCCAGCTTCGTTACGGCCACACATCTAGCACCTGGGCACTGAGATAGGAGATTCAGAAAACACGATTAAGTGTTGAGTTTATTGGAGCACAAAGTTTGAGGATAGCCTTCTGGGACACACAGACTCCAAAGGAATGGGGTCAGTGCTCCAAAGCAGAGAATTGAAAGTTTCACTTATATAGGCAGAAACAGAAGTTTCTCAGTGTTACAGCGTTTTCCATACAAGGCCCGTAATTATATTGTAGCAGTTCATAGGTTACAGTTTACTAATTTTGAGGAAGATAGCTTGAACAATCCGTGAGTAGGGGTAATGATCTTGAGGGGTTCTCATCTCTACATCTCTCGGTCTTTCCTAATCATCTCCAGGAAAAAGCAGAAACTGAAGGTGCATGCTACTTGACTCAGGCCACATAGCCGCATTCCTCTCTAGGCTCCCATTCCTTTAAAGTTCCAGCAGCTTTAAGTTTGAATGATTTAATTCCACAGGATGCTCTTTGCAGCTGCTCATTCTTCTTGGGGCCAAGACTGCAGAGAAGCAAATCTGGGTCGAGCTCAGGCTGGCGGAATGAGACCAAGTGAGGAGCAGAGTACACAGGCCCCAAGTTAGACCGCAGAGGCTGCCCCTGCACAGACTCTGACCCTGGCCAAAGTGAAGGGAGACTAAGGCCCAGCCCACATGCCATGTGTCCAGCAGGGACTGCTGCTGCCTTTCTCTATAGGGGAATGGGGTACTCTGCTGTATGCTTTAATGGGTCGCTAGGACCAGGCTGACCATGTGCCATCATTTCATTTAATCCTGCAATATCTCTGCAAGATAGACATGTCTGTCCCTAGTTTATAGATGAGGAAACTGAGGCCCGGGCTCTCATGAGTGAGACTCAGCCCATCACTGGCTGGCTGAAAGCACAGGGAGGTTGGGAAGAGTGTTCCTCCCCTCAGGATGCCTCTGGAAGGGCCCTCGCCTGCACTGGAGTCAGAGCGGCCCCAACTCAAGCTCCAGGCCCCATCGGACCCCACGGCCCATATCCACCCATGCAGCCCCCAGGCCACTCCCAGGCCCCTGCTGAACACTACCCCAGTCCCACTCGGGCTCTGGCTCTGCCTCTCAGGTGAACACTGGAGATCTGTCACTCACCTCCTTTACTCTCTTCCTGCCCAACTCCTTCCCCTCCCTGCTGTTCACTCAGCAGCACCCGGGACCCGCTGTCCTGTGGCCTGCCTGGCCCTGGCTGCAGCCCACCCAGAAATAGGTCACTCTCTCGGAGGGAAGGGTGGCCGCCCTCGCCCTGGCGCTTGCTGGTGCCTCCTGGCTTTGGCCTTCTGCTCATACAAATCTCAGCCCAGGGACAAGTAAGGCAGAAGTCACAGACTCCACGTGGGACCTGCGCTGCCCACACATTCCCCATGAGGGGACGCTGCTTGCAGGAATGGCCCTCTGGGCCATCAAGGAGCTGGGCCTGAGAAGCAGCAGGCCCTCCACCTTGCCAAGGCTGGATCTAGGGCGGCCAGCGTCCTGGTTGGGGCTCTTAGGGCTTGCACCTGGAGACCCCTGGCAGACAAGGCCGAGTTAGTCGCCCGGGCTGTGTCCTGTGGTGCTGGTTCAAGTCCCTGTCACACACACATGTTGTCATGTGTTTTCCATATGTACATGTGTATATGTGTGCATGTGGTGTGTGTGTTAATTTAGTTACTGGCTTACAAAGCAAAGACAATCCCTGCCTCTCCCAGGGATCCCCCAGCTCCCACCCCCACACCCCATCACTCTGCTGCGTCCTGCCTGACAGGCACTGGGCTTCCATTCCTCGTGGGGATTCTGCAGTTTCTCAGCCCCATGCACTCTGGGACAAAGTTCAGCTCCTATCGGGCCCAGTAGCATTCACAGGCTGAATGTCATGGCCGATCTTTCCACTGAGGGCCTCTGTGACTTGGGGGCTTTGTCAGGAAAGTGGAGCCTCGTGGAGAAGCATCCTGGCCGAAACAAGCAGCTTCTTCCTCGACTCAATCTAATCATCCCCTTGGTGTTCGTCTGTGAGGCCCCAGGCAGCAAGCCCTGTCGATCTGTCTCAATAGGCTTCATCCAAATAGAAAATTAAATAATTGTGCGCAATATCCTCGGCTTGGCGGGTGAGGGAGGGATCGATGCCGCCCGGGGGTGCCGTGGACTGTGAGTAACTTCCTGGTGGAGGCACCTGCCCTCCCTCCCTTCCTCCCAGCCCCCAGTGTCAGTGGAGGTGGCATCTCCCAGAGGAAGGGACGAAGGGTGGCACTAAAACTCCTCAGGTGGCATCTCCACGAGGCCCTGGCCTCACACTTCAAAGCTGACTTCACTTTGAAAAGGGGCCAGGGGAAAGCCCTTTCACTGTGGGATGGATGAGTGAATGAGCAGGTGAACGGGCAAACAAGGGAATGAGTCTGTCTTCCTGCCCATGCTGCTAACTTGTGTGACTTCATCACCTGGGAAGAGTCGGGAGACACCGGGAGCCACTCTGCCCCTGGCACTGGCTCCTGATGCTGGGAGGTGGCCGTGAGGAAAGTCGACAAAAACGCAGGCTTCGTGGGGTCTGCCTTCCATTTGGGAGACAGGAAACATGCAAATACAGGAACGTCCAGCTTTCCCTCGGATGGGGAGCCCGTGTCTGCTGAAGGGAACTCATCATAGACAGGGTCACAGGGAAAAGGCCAACCGTGTGTTACTGTGCACATGAACATGACAGTCCTGCAAATGGGGATCTCAAAGCAGGGACAGACGACTGAGGTTTACACCCACGGTGACAGGATGGACGGGGCTTGGGGCTTCCTGAGGGGTTGCAGTGGGGACAGGGTCATGGGAGGGTGAGGAGAGGAAGGGCTTCTGGTTATGCAGATAAAAATCTCTCGAGTAACCTGGAGCTGCCCTTGAGGAATCAGCAGCAGCCCATACTGTCGGCGTCCCTATCACACGTGTAAGTGTCAGGCATCAGTGTCCTTTAAAGGCCACTGAGAAAGCCCATCTCAGAGAAAGCCCATCTGCCTGGTGTTCAGCTCACCCCTGTAGGCTTCCTCCACAGATGAAATCCCCACCACCACCAAAAAAGCCAGCTTTCCAGAGCAATCCTGTCTGCAGCTTCTCTGAATCAACAGCTGGAAATATGTCCCAGAAGTCTCTCTGGGGTGGCATATTTTGGTTTCCTTCACAACCCAACAAGTGGAACACAGGTCAGGAGGTGGAGGAAGGTAGAGAAAAATAAATCAAGGCAGAAGGTCCCTGGGGTGAGGGTGCCATTTCCAATGAGATGCCCCCCACTGAGCGTGAGATTTGCCCAAAGAGCTGGCAGAGGTGCCAGAACTGCCCTGTGGCTGTCTGGGATGGAGTGTGGCGGCCCCTCCTGTGGTCCCAAGGTGGGAACACCTGCAGGAGACAGCGTGACCTGGGAGCAGAGAGGCTGGAGCTGGGCCTAGTGCCGGAGTCAGACAAGATGGCACCTCCCAGGCTCTGCCTTTACTATGGGAGAGTTGGGGGGGCTTGAGCAGAAGACAGCTGGCTGTGGACACGGGGTTGCTCCACTATCCTCCTGAGGACAGGCTGTGCAGTGGGAGTGAGTCGCCAGGGCCGGCTCGGTGGTGGGACCGGGCAGAGCAGCAAAGTGAGGTGGGAGCCTCGCAAAGGCAGAGCCGACAGGAGTGGCTATTTGGGATGAGAGAAAAAGATGAGTCAGGATGTCTGCAAGGCTCTTCCCTAAGCCAGCTTTAAAGAGTGGGGAGTCAGGATGTCTGCAAGGCTCTCGGCCTAAGCCAGCTTCAAAGAGTGGAGCTGCCTCTGCCAAAAAGAGCGAGACTTAGCACCGTTATGGCTGTAAGAGGCAATTGGGATGATTTTGTATTTTTATCATTTAACTCTGTTACCTTCTCAGAGCTGGCACATAAAACCCTTCCTGAAAGGCCGGTGTCCACAACAGACAAAGCCTGCCCTTAGCCTCCCTTCCTCCCGCCCACAGACAAGGCGGCCAGTGGAAGGAGACCCTTTCCCACTCACAGCCCAGCGCTGCTTTTATATGATCAGGAGCCATGTGCCACAGAGAACTGTCCAGCAGCAGCTGCTAAGTCAGTCCTTGGCTAGAGTGCGGGAAGGTACAGCCCCTGGTGCTGGACCATCCAAGGCCAGCTGTGCATTTACCTGAGAGAGAGTGGGCAGAGAGCCATGACTCCACACCCCTCTCCCCATCCATAGAGTAAGGACATGACTCCACGCCCCTCTCCCCATCCATAGAGTAAGGACATCCACCTGGAATACACAAGTGGCACCCTTAGATGTAAGGGATGAGAGGAAAAAAATAAAATAAAAGATGGGTCTTAGCCAGGGGTGGTGGGCAGCTTTCCCTGGGAAGCCCCAGCCCTGCAGAGCCTGCTTCTGGTGACTGGGACTGGGCCCCAGTGGGGCACACTGGACAAGTTCGCATGGAGAAGGGAGGCAGCCAGAGCTTAGCAGGAACCCCAGAGGTGCTGGGCCCAGGCCCACCCACCAGAGCCAGCCCTGGAGCTCCGCAGCTCCAGATGACTCGCCGAATACAAACCCACTGGCTTGTTCTGTCAGGGTGTAGGTGCTGGAGTGCGCACAGAGGCCGACGTGGAGGAGGAGACTCTGAGGAGGAAGCTGGAGGAGCTGACCAGCAACGTCAGTGACGAGGGGACCTCGTCCGAGGAGGAGGAGACCAAGGACGAAAAGGCAGAGCCTGGCAGGGGCACCTCAGTTGGGACCCTCCTCCACGTAGACTCAGAGGTGAGACCACCCCCAGGGGTCTCAGCAGGACCCTGCAGAGGGAGGGGCAGGGAGGGACAGTCCCAACTGGCCACCGCCCTCCCCAGGGAGGCAGCCACCACAGGGGGACACCAAGGGACCTTGATGGGGTCCACAGTGGATGGCCAGCTCCTGGCCAACCAGCTCCCCGGGTTCAGAGAGGAGAGCAACGTCAGGGTGAGTCCCTGTCTGGGTGAGACCCCACACCCCCTCCTGCAGCTGGTCAGCCTCCATCCTTCTCTTTCCTAGGTGGGCACAGCTGCCCATCAAACCAACAGACAGGAAAAGAGCCACCAGGGCCCTGAGGACCCTGTCCAGCACAACAGGACCACAGATGAGGAGCTGTCGGAGCTGGAGGACAGAGTGGCTGTGACAGCCTCAGAAGTCCAGCAGGCAGAGAGCGAGGTAGCCCTGAAGGCACAGGGGAGCAAGCACGGGGTTCCACAAACACAGATGGTGACTGTGGCTGGGCACTGACCATCTGACTAACAGCTCACACCGAGCCCTCCCCACTGGCCCAGGATGCATGTCTCTGAAGGCCAAGCATGAACCTGGGGGTTCCTGTGGGACTCACCTGGCTCGCCACCCCCTGAGCCCTCCACCCCTTCCCTTTTTCCAACTTGGTGAGGGACAGGCAGGGTTTCTACCAAGAAAAAAGTACTGAACACTCACAATCCCTAACCTGGAAGCAGGCCTGGAATTTAGGACAGCCGCAGACTCAGGACGGGACTCTGTCCTAAGGGCCATCTGTGAGTTCCAGTGTGGCTGCAGAGCTTGAATCTGCAGAGCTTGAATCAACAGTGCACAAAGGTCAAAGGGCAAACCCAACGCATTCAGGCCTCCCAGGGACAGCCGTGTTGACTTGCGCATGCTCTGTCCTCCCCGGAGACCTACAGAGAGGAGAGGGTCTGCCTCAGACTGTGGGGACAGCCCGCCCCCGTGGCCCTCCTCCACTTCCCTTCTCATGAGCAGGCACCTGTCACTCCCCAAGGACGAAGGGCACATCCCCCAGGGCTGTTCCCGTCGACGGGGGGCAAGTCAGGCTCCGGACTTTCCCTTCGTTTCTTCCTTCGTGCTCTGCAAATAAGCTTCAGATGCATAGAATGTAGCCACGTTGTGTAGGTCATGGAAGACACAGCTGCAAATGCCTTAAACCAAGCAAGCCCCTGCCTTCCTGGAGCTTCTGTTTTTAGTAGGAGATAAATAGCAAACAAACAAACCAGACCCTTTGGGTTCATGAAAAGTGCATGAAGACCATCAGTAAAGGTGCCTTCTAGGGTGCTCGGGGTAGGGCGATTCAGATAAGGCAGTCAGGAGGGATGCCAGGGAAATGAGCCAGCCTGGCAAATCCAGGAGGCAGGAGCCCAGGTGGAGGGAGCAGCCTGTGCCAGGGCCCTGGGGTGGCAGTGAGCTTGGCATGTGCAGGGATCAGTCCTGAAACCCTGAGACTGGGTCAGAGTGATGAGGGGAGTGTGAGGAGGGTGAGCTGGAAGGATCTGAGTAGGGGGTGATGGGGCCTGGTTTCTGTTTTCAGAAGCTGCCCCTGGCTGCTATGGGAGGAGTGGCCTCAAGGGGGAGGATTGGAAGGGGAGCTGGGCAAGGATGATGCCAGTGGGGGTGGCCGAGTGCTAGGTGAAGAGTAGCCACCACCGTCCTCCCCAGTCATGGCCCCTCCTCCAGCTCCTCATGGGAGCCAGACTCCCTAAGACTCCAGAAAATACACTCCCTCCTGCCTAGGGTGGCCCACAAGGAAAGCTCCCCTCTTCTCAATAACCATGGAAGATAAATGCCAAGGGGACCACCAAGCTGGGCATAGGGGCTGGGACGCCAATCTTAAGGGAAAACACCAGTAAAACTGGCTCCAGGAGTGAGCTGGGGGCAGCTGCTCTTTCTGTCCATGACTTTGAGGCAGGACCTTGAGCGTCCGTCTGACGGGCTGTCTGTCTGCTGTCCTCTCTCAGGTTTCAGACATCGAATCCAGGATTGCAGCCCTGAGGGCTGCAGGGCTCACAGTGAAGCCCTCGGGAAAGCCCCGGAGGAGGTCAAACCTCCCGGTGAGTGGGGGCACAATGGTGAGTGGGGGGGCACAGTGGTGAGTGGGGGCACAGTGGTGAGTGGGGGCATAGTGGTGAGCGGGGGCATAGTGGTGAGTGGGGGGCACAGTGGTGAGCAGGGTCACAGTGGTGAGTGGTGAGCGGGGAGCACAGTGGTGAGCGGGGAGCGCAGTGGTGAGCGGGGTCACAGTGGTGAGCGGGGTCACAGTGGTGAGCGGGGGCACAGTGGTGAGCGGGGGGCACAGTGGCGAGCGGGGGCACAGTGGTGAGTGGTGAGCAGGGGGCACAGTGGTGAGCGGGGTCACAGTGGTGAGTGGTGAGCGGGGTCCGCAGTGGTGAGCGGGGGTAGAGTGGTGAGTGGAGAGCACAGTGGTGAGCGGGGGCACAGTGGTGAGCGGGGGGGGTGACACAGCATCCCAGGTGAGTTGGTGCCCCCCGAGGCCTCCCCACAGCATGTGTGCCATCATGGGCCTGACAGTGAGGATCCTGGGCCCCTCACCTCCCTTCCTGTGAACGTCCAGCCTGAGTTTCCTCAGAGCCAGTTAGTCAGCTGTGCCCTTGTTGGGGTTCATTTTTGTTTATCATTTGTTGTTGTTTCTATCATATGAGGGGACTCTGAGCCTCTACTCTGAGGATCTGAAATACACACACATTCACAGTGTAAAATCCAAAAGGAGACGCCTGGTCACAATGCCTCATGTTAAAAGCCTTAGTACGCTGCCACATTAAGATGGATGTGGCTAGAACAGATAGCGCTGGAGGCTCACATCAGAGGAGCAGCTCATGCCAGGCCGACATCGTTCTTGAGTGGAATAACTCCGGGGTGTCACCCACGTGTCTCCAGAGCCCCCAGAAGGGCTGAGCCTCTCCTCATCCCATTCAGGAATCTTCAGACAAAACCACCCTGATGAGGAAAGTCGGCAAAAGAATGAAAGATGTCCTTAGGACAGTCTCAAATAGGGTCACTGGGGAAACACAGGCTGCCCAGTTAACCTTAAATTTCAGATCAATAACTAATATTCCAGTATAAGTATATCCCATGCAACATCCGGGACTTACACTAAAAAAAAAATTAGCTGTTGATCTTGTGAATGCAAAATATCTGAGACAGGTCTCAGTCAGTTTAGAAAGTTTATTTTGCCAAGGTTGAGGACACATGAATGAAACAGCCTCAGGAAGTCCTGAGACTTATGCCCGAGGTGGTTGGGGGTACAGTTTGCTTTTATACATGTTAGGGGGATGTGAGACGTCAATCGATGTGTGTAAGACATACACTGGTTCGGTCCAGTAAGGCAGGACAACTCTAAGTGGGCCAGCTAGAAGTAGATAAGAGACAAAGGTTGCATTCTTTTGAGTTCTTGATCAGACTTCCACTGAATACACAATTTAGTGTGGCTCAGTGAAACTACATTTTTACATAAGAATAGGCAGAGGAAGCCATCGGATATGCAGGTGAGCCTCAGAGGGATGGCTTTGAATAGAATGAGAGGCAGGATTGCCCTGAATAGTTCCCAGCTTGACTTTCACCTTTAGCTTAGTGATTTTTGGGTCCCAAGGTTTACTTTCTTTTCAAAATCTGAAATTCAGAGTTCCCTGGGCATCCTGTATTTTAGTTTGCACACTCTGGCAGCCCTAGCCCCAGAGCCCTGGAGTGGCATACGGGGGCTGCACCCCCAGCGTCCCCGACTGTGCACGTATAGAGACCATCCATGCTTACATCCAGCTGACCCGTGACTGCGCTCCACCCTGTGGCTGGAGATTAAATAATAACATAAAGCCTCTTCTATGTCCTCCAGATATTTCTCCCTCGAGTGGCTGGGAAAGCTGGCAAGAGACCAGAGGATCCAAATGCAGACCCTTCAAATGAGGCCAAGGTATGTGTTACTCCATCCAAGCCCCAGACACCAGACAAAGGTGGAAGACCACACCCCTTTCCGGCAGTGTGGCACGTCCACGGGGTGGCGGAGCTGCAATGTCCGCACAGCTGCCCACACAGCTGCCATGCCCTCACAATTGCCACAAGGCCATGGCAACTCCCGTGAGTTGGCTTCCTCCATGGCACACACTGAGCTGGGTTTGTGTTGATCCATTTGTTGAAAATCCAAGAAAGCCCAGTAGTGGGAGGCCCTGGGCCACACACATTCCCAGGCACGTCTGCCCTTCCCTGAACAGGCACAGCGGGCCCGTGGCCTGGGGACTTCCTCCATCTGGGAGACTTAGGCGCTGGCTGCCACAGGTGAAAATACCCGGGAGCCAGTGTGCACGAAAATGGCACAGGGAGTTGGGGGCTGTGGGCAGGACCTACAGATGCAATGCACAGAGGGCGGAGCCAGCCTGGGAGGAAGGAGCTCCCTGCGTTTAGGTGGGGTGGTTAAGAGTAAGATGAGGGGTATCGTGGCCAGCACCCCAGGAGGAGTGGGCTTCAGCTTCA
This sequence comes from Cheracebus regulus, assembly GCA_963574635.1. Lineage (NCBI taxonomy): Eukaryota > Metazoa > Chordata > Mammalia > Primates > Pitheciidae > Cheracebus > Cheracebus regulus. The sequence continues at coordinate 89,504 of CAUYQU010056951.1, forward strand.
AGCCCTACCTGCAGCCCAGCCCCATTGGGAGCCTCGAGGAACATCTGGCCACTCCTCATCACAACCCTGGCAGCTCCTCACAGTGACACGCAGTGTTGTTAAAAGTCTGTCTTTCTCCATGACGTTTCCAGCACCTGGCAGGTAGACAGTGCTATTAACCCCGTTGTACTAATGAGCAAAGCAGCCGGCTCAGGGTGGCGGGTGAGCTTGATGAAGGTCACAGACAGGAAGTGACAGCAGGTCTCTCCCAGGCCATGCCTGGCACCCACGCTCTCCTCTGGGTGCTGCCGCTTCCACCTTTGTCCCCGGAAGCCCAGCCTGACAGCTTCTGCAGCTGCCTCCAGGAGCAGCCTACAACCCAGGCAGGCAAAATCCCAGGCTGCCAGACACCAGGAGAAATTTCTAGGGGAATTAGGTCACTTGGCTCTCTCTTCACTTCCCTGAAAAGCCGAACAGAGAACAGATTTCTTATCACACTGTAGCAAGGTAATCAACTGGAAAAAAGAAAGGAGCTACAGGCCCATTTTACAGAGGAGGAGGCTGAGGTTTGGAGAGGATAAGAAGTGAATGAATTGTCTGTGTCACACAGTGGTAAGGGGGTAGTGCTGGGATTTGAACCCAGATCTGCAGGGCAGACACTTGCACTCTTTCTGCCGTGCCATCCAGATGTGGCAGCTCCCCCAAAGCTGAGCATCTCTTACTTCAGGCATTTAGTACTTAGGTTACTGAAAACGTGCATTCTAATGTTGCTAAAACTTCAAATCTTGCTAGATAGCAGGAAACCGTGGGCCTGGTTAATTAGAAGCTGGAAGAACAATAAGAAATCCAAAATTAGTTCACAATTCCTAAACGTCACAATTTGGTAAAGCCTGGAAACACTCTGTTTCTTCTAGGCAACGGCTGTGCCCTCTCTTCTAAGAAGAAAGTTCAGTAATTCCCTGAGAAGTCAAGGTAAGAGCCCTCTCCTCCCCACACCCCCACAGGCCTGGGAAGAGCTCCCGGGAGGAAAATGGCCAGTCGCAGCTCTGTGTGTGTTCTTCATAACCTGTGGGACGTATCTCATGTCCTGACTCCCAAAAAGCATTCCCAGTGCCACTCGGGCCACCCTTAGGACCCAGCAAGTTGTGATCCAGACAACTGGAACTTGCTGCTTTCAGCATGCAAAGGTGGCCCTGGTGGCAGCAGTGATGGCAGTGGTGTTTCCGTGTCTTTCTACATAAATTGTCTGGATGCGGTACACAGTTTCTGGCCTTCTTACAGAAAGTAAGGGACATCATTTAGCCCTCCTTGAAGGCTTGGTAGTGACCAGGACATTAGCTTTGTCCTGGATGAATGGGATGTGAGGCTTCCTCCGCACGTGGCCGGGCTCTTTGGGTATCTGTGTGCTCATTTCATTCACTCACCTTGTGGCGCAGCCACTGCTCACCAGGGGCTGGCAGCTCCTCTCCCCACTCAGAGTCCAGCCCTCTGTCGTGGAGCTGTTTCAGGCCCCCAGGCAATTGTTGGATTGATCTCCTGTCATCCCTGTTTTCTGAGCTTTGTCCTCATACATACCATCATTCAAACTGCTACAGCTGCGGTCCTAGCGGACACTGTGTGTCCCTCCTCTACTCACAAACAATCCTTGGCTCCCAACTGCCTGCAGAATGAAGTGGGATTTCTTAGCATAGCCTGCAGACTTTGGCCATTTGTTACACACTGGAACCAGCCTGCCCTCTGCTACACCCACCCAGGGATGCACTTCCTTCCCGTGCCGGGGACAACACAGCGGATGCTGGTTTCAGAGCACGCCACGCAAGCACGTGCCTCCATGCCTGGGTTCGCCCCTCCATGCCCATCTCTGTCTTGTGAAGTCCTCCAGGGCCAAGCATGAAGCCTCGCTCCGAGGCTCTCCACGCCTCCCTGCAACACCCAGCACCTCGATCCCTGTTTCCAGCCCACTCGCTTCTTGGTCCGTCAGTCACCCCACCTCTGTGTCAGCTCGCTCTTTGCACCCCCTGAGCCTCCAGCACACCTTCGGTCAATCCTGGGACAGAGCTGCTGCCCAAAGTCCTTTGGGGCTAATCCCAGATTCAGGGTCACCAGCCAGGAGGGTGACTTTGCCAAAGATGACCCACTGAGGAGCTCCGAGCAGGGGCTCCTGGATAGCTACATGCTGGCCATAAGGGGAGTTTCCAGCACATCTCATAGGCTGAAATCCAAGGGGAGTTTCTGGTTTGGTTTTGAGACAGGGTCTCACTGTCCCCCAGGCTGGAGTTCAGTGGTGCGATCTCGGCTCCCTGCAACCTCCATCTCCCAGGTTCAAGTGATACCCCTACTTCAGCCTCTGGAGTAGCTGGGATTACAGGTGCCACCATCACGCCCAGCTAATTTTTGTATTTTTAGAAGAGACAGAGTTTCACCATGTTGGCCAGGCTGGTCTCGAACTCCTGACAGGTGATCCACCCGCCTCCCAAAGTGCTGGGATTATAGGCATGAGCCACCACGCCCAGCCAGGAGATTCATGTTCATAGCAGGAGGACAAGGGGCGATTCCTTGCATCCTCTGTATGACTGGTTTTGTGAAGGGTAGACTCTGTCCTATCCAGAGACCACTCATGTTCAGTCCAAGGCCAGAATAGCTCCCCCCGGCCCCCTAAAGCTCACAGGCATTTTGGAGTCTGAACAGCACAGCTGAGGCCTGACCCTTCACATGTCCCCCTGCCTTCATCACCAGCCTCCGCCAAGGGTGGCCACAGGGGCTTTTCCCCATCTACAGAGGCCAGCCCCCAACACTGCCAGTTCTCGGGCCTCCATCCCGGGATCTGCGGGGCCTCTGTGTAGCCCCCAGCTACATGGCCACAGGCCCAGGAGAGGCCCCTGTGCTGAGGATCAGAGTCTGAGACCCCTTGAGCTGTTGTCCTGTCACAAACTTAAAGGAAAGGCAAAGAAGCCAGGCATGGTGGCTTACACCTATAATACCCAGCACTTTGGGAGGTGGATGGATCACTTGAGATCAGGAGTTTGAGACCAGCCTGGCCAACATGGTGAAACCCCATCTCTACTAAAAATTACAAAAATTAGCCAGGCCTGGTGGTGCACACCTGTAGTTCCAGCTACTCGGGAGGCTGTGGCAGGAGAATCACTTGAACCCAAGAGAGGAAGGTTGCAGTGAGCCAAGATCGTGCTACTGCACTCCAGCCTGGGCAACAGAGCGAGACTCCATCTCAAAAAAATAAAAGAAAAGAAAAGCAAGGCAAAGAAACGCAGAGACTGCACACCAGTGCAGCGTGATGGGTCTTTCTGCTGTTTCATTTGTGTGAGGATTTCTAGGGCCTCGGTGAGACAGAACATTAATGCCTGCTCCAAAGCAAAGGAGAAAGAAGTTAGCTAAATGATTTGCATGACAGTTGAAATGTAAATGCTTCCTTAAAAATATGTAATGTGGAAACTTCTTAAAAGGGGATATGTCCATTTTTATTCTACCTTTTAAATTTCTGAGGAGGCCAAGGCATTTGTCTGGGCTAAGTATGTGATTGATAAAACACCACCCCTCTTCCTGTTTTCCCCAAAGGCAAAGGTGATGATTCTTTTGATCGGAAATCAGTGTACCGAGGCTCCCTGACACAGAGGAACCCCAACGGGAGGAAAGGGATGGACGGCCGCACCTTCATGGTAAAGTTTTCCCTCATTCTCTGAGGAGTTCTTAAAATTTAGTGACCCTTTAAATTTATGTATTAAGTCTTCAGAGCAAAGAAAATGGGGATAAACAAGGATTCAGACCTGAGAATCAAAACAAAAAGTAAACTAAAATCTTTGCCAACAAGACTTGAAAATCTAAATACTTTGAAATTAGAGTAATATCTTCTTGTGTTTTAAAGCTTTAAATTTTCAAATACTTGCTGTCCACACACCCTATTGGATGAGGACCTGTATCATTGATGCAAATTTATAGCTGAGGAAACAGAGGCAGAGAAGTTAAGTAAAAAACCCAGGGAGTTAACCTAATATTGTGAAGAAAGCAAACCCAGTGTTTGACCAGCTTGTCCATGTGTGTATACGTGTGCTGCATTCACTCCTGTGTGTGTTTGTGTGTACTGTGTGCATGCCTGTGTGTGTGCACACCTATGTGTATGTAACTGCATACACACCCAAGTGTGTGTGTTACTGCAATGAAAGCACAGATTTATTGACACAAAAGTGCACTCCACACAGTGGGAGCGGGCTAGAGCCAGTGGTTTCAGCATTTTCTGGAGTTAAAGTGCCTCTAGAGGTTTCCCATTGGCTACTTGGCTACACCGTAAGCAAATGAAGGAGTGGCCCGACCAGTGTGATTGGTCGCAGGAGGCAACCAATCAGAGGCTGAAGGGAAGTTACAAAGTTACACATGAAGACTTGGCCAGTGACCAGTCTGCTTGGCTGCAGGAAGGGCCAATCAGAGATGCTTTGCATTTCCATCTGAGATGCAGTTTGGGGGCAGGTTGCCACTGAACCTTGTGTTCCTCAGGCATGGAGGGATGGAGTTTTCATTTTTATTTAGTTCTACAAAGTCAGCACGAATTGGTCTTAGGTTCCCTGCCTCCAGACCCTATTCTTTGGCCTCATGTGCACATGTGCACATCGGTATAATCTAAGTTTGTGTCTACCCATGTGCACATCCATGTATACACTGTTTGTATGTTTCTCTGTGCATGCCCATGTATATTATACATCTGTATATACGTGTGTTTATATGTGTACGTGTGTTTGTACTTCACAGAAACCTGTGGTGGTGCACCAGCCCTAACAGGAGACAGGACAGAATGACAGAGCAGCCCTGCACTCTTATCCCTCCACTATGGCCCTCCTGTTCCTCATTGGCTCTGTGCTTTCCACTGTAACAGTCACCATCCCCGTGAGAAACAAGAAGGAGCACCCCTCCACGTGGACTCCCACTTGCAAGAGGACAGTGGCACTCAGTCCTGCATGCTCACCCGGGTTTACTGATGACCCCTGGCTGCCCCACCAGCCTCTCTGATCTGTGAGAAACAGCTGAGCTGCTGTGACTTCCCTTTAGGACAATGTTGTGTAAACCTTTGAAGGATACCTAGAAGATCTTTTTACTGTGATCATTTACCCTTTTCACTCTTGGCTTTCTTACATTGCTTTCATGAATAGAATGGAAAAAAGATGACTCAGTTAAGGCACCAGCCATATTTGTATTCTTGACGGTCTATATTGGGGTGTGAGGAGATATATGCATATTTCTTGTGGGTGTGATTGGAAATTAGGCATCCAGACAAGTGACTGAACTAATGATCTGCTGAATAATGAGGGAGGAATAGACATCCCAGCCCCTACCCCATGTGTACCCATTCTGCAAGGACCCATGTGGTCTGTAGACCAGGGGAAGTTACACTGTGATCAAGGGCAGAACCAGCACCATAGCAGCAAGTGAGCATTTGATAGATGCCCAGATGCTAGTGCAGAGGGCCTGCTGGTAGAGGAAGAGACAGCCAGCAGAGCTCCAGACGAACAGGGCAGAGGCCTGGTTCTAGCCTAGCTCTGCCAGTCACTGCAGGGGACCCAGTGGGGCAGAGGACAGAGGATCACAACCAATGAGGGATGTCTGCCAAGGATGGGGGAGGGGGGCCACAGGAGTCAGCTGGCCACTCACCCCTTCGTTACATAGTTGCTCTCCCCTCAGACAGCCTGGGACTCAGAGTTACTTCCTAATATCAACTGTGTGGCCCATCCAGTTTTAAGTGGAGCCCACTGAGACACTCCAGAGATGCCTTTGAACATCCCAGCAGTAATCACATCTCACCCTCCCTGAGGTTCACGCCAAACAGGACCCCATGGCTGCACCACCTTTGTCAGAGGGGTTGCTGGGAGGAGTGGCTTCCTTCATAATCAAACAGGCAGTAGAGACAAGAGTCAAGCCTTGTGTCTTCCAGGGTTGATCAAGTTAAGTGTTTCCTGCCCTCTCTGAATAGGACACTTCCAGGAGCTCTCCAATCTCTCACTTAAAACTAAGGTTCAAATCCCAAAGTGTTTTGCTGGGAAGCAGGTAATCCTGCGTCTTCAGGAGACCTGTGAGCACACATTAGCATCTGTCTCTCTGACTCTTTGTGGCATCAGATAAAAGCATGGGAGTTTTCCCATATAATTCCCACCATTACTTACAAATTCTATTCTTTGAAAAAATTCTTCAGGCTGGGCAAAGTGGCTCATACCTATAATCCCAGCCCTTTGAGAGGCCAAGGTGGGAGAATTGCTTGAGGCCAGGAGTTTGAGACTTCCTGGGCAACATAATGAGATCCCATCTCTACAAAAACAAAAACAAAAAAACTACCCAAGCATGGTGGTACATGTGTAGTCCTACCTACTTAGGAGGCTGAGACAGGAGGATCACTTGAGCCCTGGAGGTTAAGGCTGCAATGAACCATTATTGCATCACTCTGCTCCAGCCTGGGCGACAGAGTAAGACCTTGTCTCTTTAAAAAAAGAAATAATAAATAAGTGAAAAGAATTCTTCTGAGTTCCTTTCCTAGCATATGGCTATTCCAGGGACATCTGTAGTGGAAGCTTGCATACAGGCAGGACAGGGATCATTGAGGCTGGTGTACCCCAACCAGTACAGCTGCTGGTTCTTTGTTTCCAGCCAAAGATTGGCAGAAGTCAGGGGTTTCTCTATGACTCCAAATGGAGATTAGAGACAAGCATTTAAAAGATTTCTCCAAAGTTTTATCCCCCAACAGTCTTCTTCATAAGGAGAAAAAGAAAAAAGTTTTAGGAAGAGTTGAATGCACAGATCTCCCAAAGAGGTTCTTACAAATGAGCTGTGAGTGTGCAGCAAAATTGCACTTCCCAGATAATCCATTACCCAAAATATTGCAGTATAGCACCCAGACCACCAAGGGATACCTTGCCTCACTGCAGATTATTGAGGTGAAACACAATTTGACAGGTGTAGCTCCCAGCTCTCAGGGATCAAACCAACCATGCATTACAGTGTTACAGTTTCACTATGATTTTATATCAAGCCATTGTTTCTGTAAGTACCAAGGATTTTCACTTTCCAACAACTCTAACCAAAAGAACTCACTTTACTGGAAGCCAAAAACCCATCCCCAAAGGAGTAATAGTAATAATATTATCACTCACTGGGCTTCTGAGACTCCAGCTTTCTGCTTTAGCATGCTTGTGACAGCCAAGCAATCCTCACATCTTCACAATGCTAGTAACTTCAAAGTTATTCTTACAGAGAATATTTATTACATATGAAATCTCTTTATTTTACTGGGATAAAACAGAAAAGATACATATGCAAAGAAAAAAAGATATACAAAATAAAAATCATCTACCAACTAGCAACCACTGTTAAGTCCTTCCAGACATTCATTCACGTATTAGCTTTAATTAAACCTCCCACGAGTTAATTTACTGGTAGGTGGGTAAAGCCCATTTCAAACATTACCTCACACCTATGTCTTCCTAGGAAAAAGCCAGCCCCAGAAAGAAATGTTTTACCCATGTGTGCTACCTGTATTCCCCTGAAAATATCTAAAGCGAAGTCTTCCCAGAGACAGTCTTCCTGGTCCTAAATGAACAAACTGCTCAGGTATTTCCAGTGAACACACCTGCAGCTCATGGGCTCAGAATTCCAAGGAAATGGCCATGCTGGGAAAAGGAGTATTTTGCTACATCACTACAGACACTTTTAACAATCTATGATCATCAATTTTATGGGTCAATTTGGCCCAGCTGTGGTGCCCAGATGTCTGATCAAACACCAGCCAAGATCTATCTATGAAGGTATTTTGTAGATGTGATTAAAGTTTAAATCAGTAGACCTGAAAGCAGATAACCTGTCATAAAGTAGGTGGGCCTTAGCCAGTTGCAGGCCTTAGGAGAAAAGAAGAAAGTGCCCTGAGGAGGAAGGAGTTCTGCCTCCAGACAGCCTTCAAACTCCAGTTACAACCTCACTTCTTCCCTGGGTCTCCAGCCTGATGGCCCATCCTGCAGGATTCAGACTTCCCAGGACCTACAATCTCATGAGCCAATTCCTTAGACTAAATCTCTCTCTAATCTCTCTCTCTCCTCTCTCTCTCTACACACATACACACACACACACACACACACACACACACACACACACACACACACACTTATTGGTTCTGTTTCTCTGAAGAACTCTGACCAATGCGCAGTCCCTATATCAGAGCCTTGTCTGATGCTCAGTGGGTCTGCATTTGAAACTTGTAAACTGGTTAGATGGGAGCCGCATGCGAGGGTCGGAGAACGCCATTTATTTTTATCACAAATGCAATGGCAGGGTCCCGGAGCCATGGCCACCTGGGGCAAGAGAAGCCTTCCTCCATTGCTTGACTCTCACCAGCACTTTCCCTCTCAGTTCGCAGAGATGCCTCTTTCCGACGGCCCACACTTCAAAAGCAGCTTTCTAATTTACAAAGAGTGGTGCTTTAAAATCTCATAGGAGTCTGGATTTTCAGGAGCCATCTACCTCAGAAACAGCTTTGCTGTTATTCCTCTTCCTGTGGCTGTTCCACAGCTGCCACTTGATGGCTTCCAATTCCCAAGGTTACCTCTCCCGTCAGGTTGTGCAGTGTCTTCCCAGGAGGCCAGAAGAAACTCACAGGCCACAGCCACAGTCCAGTTTCTTCTGGGAACAGGCACGAGGGAGAAGCATTTCATTGGTCCACTCAGACACACAGTTGAAGCCCTAAGATAGTTTCCTATGGGTGCCATAACAAAGACCCACAAACTGGTGGATCACAACAGAAATGTATTCCCGCACATTTCAGGAGGCCAGAGTCCAGACTCACAGGGACAACAGGGTTGTTTCCATGTGCAGGACTGCGGTTGCTGGCCCCTTCCAGCTGTGGGGCTGCTGGCATCCTTGGTGCTCCTCGGCTTGCAGCTGCCTCCCTCCAGTCTCTGTGCCATCTTCACACTGCCCTTCTCCTGTGTGTCTCTGCACATCTGTCCTCCTCTTATCAGGACACCAGTCATTGGATTTGGGGTTCACCTTAATCCAGAATGACCTCAGCTAATTACATCTGCAAAGATCCTACTTCCAAATAAGGTCATATTTGAGATTCCAGATGAGAGACTCCAACCCACTACAGAGCGAACCAAAACCAGCTACAAAACCAACTGCCCATCATGGTGCTGTTGCTATTACCAAGGGCCTGCTGTGTGCTGCACATTTGCCATGTTGGGGTGAAAGCTCAAAGATCTCAAAACTGAAGTGGACCCCAGAGTAGGGTCCTCTCCACCATGTTGAATACAGGAAGAAAGGAGGGAGGGAAGCTCTCTACTTGGGACTTTTTAATATTTTTATTTATTTATTTTGAAATGGAGTCCTGCTCTGTCGCCCAGGCTGGAGTGCAGTGGCACAATCTCAGCTCACTACAATCTCTGCTTCCCGGGTTCAAGTGATTCTCCTGCCCCAGCCTCCCAAGTAGCTGGGATTACAGGTGCCCATCACCATGCCTGGCTAATTTTTGTATTTTTAGTAGAGACGGGGTTTCGCCATGTTGGTCAGGCTGGTCTCGAACTCCTGGCCTCAAGTGATCTGCCTGTCTAGGCCTCCCAAAGTGCTGAGATTATAGGCATAAGCCACCGCACCTGGCCTTGGGGTTCCTTTATTGCAAAGAGTAGAAATCCACTGAAACCAGCCCAAATGAAACACCGAGAATAGGAGAAGAACATAGAGCCTTTTCCTGGGAACCCAGGGAAACTCAGTGATCCAGCTGCAGCAGGCACAGAAGCTGGGGTGGCTCTGCAGTGGCCACAGCCTGGAGGCTTCTCGGCCCCCTCGTGCCCTTCTCTTCTCCCTTGTCTGTGACCTACTCCTCAGCAGGTGGCTGCTCTCAATGGCCTCTTCAGCCCCCGCTCTGGGACTGTTCCCTCCAGTGGCCACAACTTATTGTTCCAGATGCCCAAGAGAGAAGTGGGCAGGGCCATGTACATGTGAGCTGCTGGCCAACCTAGAGACAGCCCATGCCAGAGGAGAGGTGGCCATGCCTGGACTAGCAGGGCACCAGGTCACTTCGTCCCATTCAAATGGCACAGCACTCCCACCCTGTGCGATCTCTTGTTCTCCCGCTTTACACAATGGGTTTCAGAAAAAGGTCACTGCCCAAGAGCATGAGGGTCTCACAGTGTGGAGTGCACACCTGTTGCGACAGTTTGCCAGCTGAAGACCTAGATCCAGGGTGGCAAACAGCATGGTGGGCCAAAGCCAGCTGCGTCCCGTCTTCCTAAGCCAGGTTTCCTGGGAACCCAGCCACACCCATTCATCTGCCTTTTACCCCGTGGCTGCTTTTCTGCTACAACAGCAGAGTTGGCCAGCTGCCACCAAGATCCTGTGACCCACAAAGCTGGACACATTGACTATCTGGCCCATTACAGAAGAAGTTTGCCAAACCCCTGTTCAAAATTGGCTTTGGACCTTCACCTACAGACCACAAGCAAAGGAGCCGGCAGGTGGGTACCCAGACACAGTCCCTGACTCAGACGATCCCTTCTTTGCTGTGGGGCCTCTCTGCCTCCTTCTCTCCTCCTGCTTCTGCCCACAAGACCCTCCTTCCTGGTACTTTCTCTGGGTCCTTCACTGAGTCCTCTTTCTCTGTCCATCCCCGGTCACCTGTCCTCTTCTTGCCTTCTCCCAGGTGTGCCCACCTTTCTGGGACTATTCACAGCCACCTGTCCTTTGTCCACGCCCACATTCAGGTTTATGGCTGAGGCCTCATTAAAGAGCTCTGCGCTGCTTTGGGATCTCAAATGTAAGCAAATAATGAAATAAAGAGTTCCAGGCCCAGCAAGCAGCCACCAGGCCATCCTCAAGCACCTGCCCATGATTGGCCTCAGCGTCTCCCCATCCCCAAAGCTCCCACCTCAGCCCAGCAGCTCTCAGTCTGGAAACCCCGACCCAGGACCTCCCAGCTCACTCCTTTTCTGCTCCTCTTCTCAGTCCAAGCCCTACCCCATGTGTCTCCCAGACAGCTCTGGACTTCCTGTCTTTAGTAGATCTCTTTCAGAGGACAGGAAAAGGGAAACGTGGCTCCTCCTTCCATAAGGCTGGGAAGACCTTCCTATGGAGCGCAGTGTGAGGAAGAAGAAGTATAGGCAACATATTTTAAAACATCTATTCTATACATTGCATTTTCTTTTCAGTAGAGATGGGGTCTTGCTATGTTGCTCAGGCTGGTCTCGATCTCCTGGCCTCAACCAATTTTCCCACCTCAGCCTCCCCAAAATGTGCTGGTATTACAGGTGTGAACCACTGAGTACAGCCTAAAAGATCTATTCTAAATAAAATATTAATGAAACAAATCCAAGAATGTATTAGAAAACCTGTTGTATCTTAACCAGGTAAGGTTCATCCCAAGAGAGCCAGGAATTCTTTAATGTTAGAAAAAAAAAATCTATTCTTGTGCTGCACTGTGTTAACAGAGTAAACAAGAAAACCACTATGATGGCTTCATTCAATAAAGAAAGGCACACAATAGTAAATAAGTAGCTGGTGGGCACAGTGGCTCACGCCTGTAATCCCAACACTTTGGGAGGCAGAGGTGGGTGGATCATTTGAGGTCAGGAGTTGGAGACCAGCCTGGCCAACATGGTGAAACTGCCCCTCTACTAAAAGCACAAAAATTAGCCAGGCATGGTGGTGGGCACCTGTAGTTCCAGCTATTTGGTGGTGGGTGTCTGTAGTCCCAGACAAGAGATTCACTTGAACCTGGGAGAGGAGGTGGAGGTTGCAGTGAGCCGAGATCACGCCACTGCACTCCAGCCTGGGCAACAGAGCAAGGCTCTGTCTCAAAAAATAAAATAAAATGTAAGTAGCTTACTAAATTAGGACTAGAAGGCATGGCAGTCAGCATCTTCGTTCCCATTATCCCCAAGGCTTCTGGGAAGGTAGCATGGCGGGTGGTTGTACTTTCCCCAGGGAGGGGACTTTCCTGCACAGGTTCTAGTTCCTATGTGCCACAACTCAAGTGGCCACATCACGTCCTGGATGAAATACTGACCAACTGAAGCTGGACAAAGAGTGTTTGGCTCTGCCTGTCCTAAGTCCTATGACCCAATTAAATAGGGATGGGGAAAATCTCCCTGATTACCTATGGCTGAACCCCATCTGTGGGATTCATTTCTCAAAGAACACTGAAGCCACGTGCAGCCTGAGATGCCCAGACCAGGCCTGCAGCTCTGAGGCGTTATTGCAAGATCAGCCCACACCTCACTTGCTGTCGCAGCATCTCCAGCCAGTCACAGTGCCTCTCAGCAGTTCTGAGGCCTCTGATGGATGCCATCAGTTTCCATGTACGGGTGGGCTAAGCAGGACTGATCTCTGTGCTACCTCCCAGTCCACCTGCTGCTTCCCACTGGTAGACTCCCAAGGTGGCAAGATGCCAAAGCCACACTATGACAGAACTGCTTTGCATTCTCTCTCTCTCTCTCTCTCTCTCTCTCTCTCTCTCTCTCTCTCTCTCTCTCTCTCTCTCTCTCTCTCTCCCCAGTGGTGGATGCCCAGGAAGCTGCCCCCAAACCCTGGGGTCTCAGAGTTTCTGTTGCTCCAGGCAGGCCTAGCACTGGGCAGAAAATCTACCTCCAAGACAGTGATTCTTAACCATCACTGTCACCACTACAGGTTGAGTTCCCTTATCCAAAATACTTGGGACCAGAACTGTTTTGGATTTTGAGGGTTTCTTGTGGGGGGATTTTGAAATATTTGCACAATATTCACCAGTTGAACATCCCAAATTTGAAAATCCAAAATGTTCCAATGATCATTTCCCTTGAGCATCAGGTCAGCACTCAGAAAGTTTCAGATCTGGGGTTGTTGGATTTGGGATACTCAACCTACATTTGTAAAAACTATGGGGGTGGGGGTGGAGCTTTTCACCATCACTGATGCCTGAGCTACCTCCGGGAATTCTGATGGAATTCATTCCAGGTAGAGCACAGGCATTGGGAAATTTTTAAGGCTCCCAGGTGACTCTAATCTGCAGCCCAAGCTGGGAGCTGTGTACCTCACCCTGTCACCCTTCCAGTGCTCCCTACCCTACTTCCTGCCACCAGCCACACCTGGACTCCAGGGCTCGCAGGGAGCCTGCCAGCCACAAACCTGGGTCACTGGGAAAAAGCAACTATGCATCAAGAGAGAAGTCGAGTGTGGCCCATTCCCCGAAAGGCAAAGTATTGCTCAGGAGCTTTTCCAAAAAGATGGAAGTGGCACATTGACCATATGCACCAATCCACAGGAAGCACGTGCTAAGTTTCCTCTCCAGATATTTCCTTAAAAAGATTGTACTCGGCCAGGCACGGTGGCTCACATCTACAACCCCAGCACTTTGGGAGGCCAAGGCGGTGGATCACCCAAGGTCAAGAGTTCAAGACCAGCCTGATCAACATGGAGAAACTTCGTCTCTACTAGAAAATAAAACTTAGCTGGTGTGGTGGCACATACCTGTAATCCCAGCTACTCCGAAGACTGAGGCAGGAGAATCACTTAAACCTGGGAGGGGTAGGTTGTGGTAATCTGAGATCGTGCCATTGCACTGCAGTCTGGGCAACAAGAGTGAAATGTCATCTCAAAAATTTAAAAAAAAAAAGATTATACTCTACTGCATATAAGAGACCATTAGTATAACTTATAATTATTCAGAACATGAATGATTTAGGTCCATGTTAAATGGTAGAACATTGCAAGGTTACTTAAAATGGCACAAACTTACAGATTATTTAGCAACTTGAGGGCATGATTGTTATAGTGTTAGGTGAAAAGAATGAACTTCAACATGTATGGATGTGATGAATCTACCCAGAAAATATGTCAGAAGCTCACTAGATGAAAACGCATCAAATGTAGAAGCGAGAAGCTTCTTTAACATGATCAGTGCAATTTTTTCTATTTTGTTCTATGCACTATTTTAACAAATGTATATGAACTGCTTTAATAACAAAAATACATTTATTTCTTTTATAATAAAAATAAACTTGTCTTATGAGAATAATAAACTTGTTTATGTTAAACACTAATTATGAAGACTGTAAAAGCCTAGAAACCACCTATTGTAAGTTAGAGAGTGCTTGCTTCTACAGCACATATACTAAAATTGGAACAATACAGAGAAGATTAGCAGGCCCCTGCACATACGTTACAGAATGAGGAAGATGTGATGTGCATACAACAAATGCAGGTAGGACCTTCAGGCAGGTGAATGAACGAGGGCCGAGAAGATCATGAAGATACAAGGCCTCAGTATTGGGCTTTGGCAACTGTCCCTTCTCACCTTTCCCTTGAACACGGTGATTTAAAGGCAGGGAGAGAGGACTGGAAGGAGCCCAGGAGCCCCATCCATAAGGCTGAGCGGACACTTGACTCTGCAGCCTGCCTGAAGGCGAGTGTGAAGAAGGGAAGCTAATGTGTTTTAAAACCACTTGGTCCAAATGAAATTATATAACCCAGGAAGGAACAAATCGCGTCACTGATGAGAGTTTTTAAAAAATAAATAAATAAAAGAAAGGAACGAGAAAAGACACAGGGTCGCTCCTGATGCCACCCTTTGAGGGAGACAGGCTGGCTTGGGGGAGGGCACCTGGAGGTACTGGCTTCATCCTCTTCAGGAGCTATAAAAGGGGGACAGAGGCTCCTGCCTCATCCCCACTGCACCGGCAGCCACACTCTACCAGCGCCTCTACCACACTCGAGAGCGGTGAGTAACACATCCAGGCGCTGGAACTCGGGTCCTCTGCTTTGCTCCTTTGTAAAATCTTTCCTTTCTGTCTGAGTGTCAGGTTCAGACTCTGCCTGCTCTCCTGGCAGCTGAGGCTACTAGCTGTGAGCAGGACAGGCAGAGGCAGCTGCCCCTGGGTTCTTGCATCCAAAGCCACCCTACCCTCCCAGGGCCCCGAGGCTCCAGCGCTGTCCATGGTAGAGATGCCAGGCAAAGACGTCCCATTCAGCTCCACTGACCAGGAAATCCCACCGAGCAGACAGCCAAAGTCTCCACCTCTCAGGGAGGCGGGTCCCTGGGGATCAGGAGCCAAGTGAGCATCACTAGCATCCTGGGACACCCCTCACCTGGCATGGGTCCTGTGCCAGAGGAAAAGCAAACAGCCAGCCTGCTGGGAAGCATCTCTTCATCACTCTTCAAGACGGCACCTCCATTTCCTCTAGGCTGGGGAACCCTCACCCCACCTAGCATGGAACTCCCCACCAGGCCTCTAAAAAGGAGAGGGTAGGAATTTTACATTGTTCTGATGGAGAGCATTTTCTGTGGGGCTCAGGGAGGGGCTGGAAGTCAAGGTCAGCAGACGGGTCCTCCCCTGAGCAAGACGGATCTCTTGGGCATCTTCTCATGGCACCCAAATGCCACAGGTGGAGCGAGGAGGGGCACCTACAGCAGGTGTTTCCTGGTCTGCCAGGTTGAATGCTGTTTAGGCATTTCAGCACCTCCACTCCAGTGGGGTGGAAGGGGCCTTCTAGGTACCCAGTCCCATCCATGACAGCCTCCTCCTCCCATCACCCATAGAGAGTGGCCCCACTCTGTGAGAAGAGATCTTAGGTGCTGCAGGTTTACCCTGGTGCCTCAGAAGACTGGATCTGGCGTCATGGAAAGGATGAGTGGCCTTGGTCAGGACAGAGGATGCAGACTCATCTACAGCATGCAGCTGTCAGCTGACATCCCCCAGCAGGGCAGGGGTGAGAGGCTGGAACCAGACATCTGGAGTCCCTGAGATGCATGTGGGAAAGGATCGTGCACCAGATTCTAGCCTCCAAGCCTGGTCCAGGCTTGGCACCCCCCAGCTCCCCAACCATGTCTGAGGTTGGGCAAGTGGTTGCCTCCACCTGTGCAGCTCCCCGGGCTCCTTCCCACAAACCTACTCTCCTGGGTGTGCAGCAAGCTTGAGCCTGCTCAGAGGCTAGCTGTACCTTCGGTTCCCTAACACAGGCACAAACAGACCCAAGGCTGTCCCATGACAGCTCAACTTTACACGCCTGGCTCATATACCTCCTGGGGGCTTTCTGATGAGGAGCACCAGTGCACATATGACCAGCCGGTCAGAGGTGGACGCACACATGAGCATCTCACTTAAACCTCATTGCACAGAAGAGAGAATGGGGTCACAGGCGGGTGGGGGACCGTGCAGAGGAACAGGTTTAACTGCTACTTCTGTGCTCATTCCCAACCCAGCACAGATCAGAGTAACACGTGGAGATGTATGTGGCTAGGTGCACATGCACACACACTCTCATACATGCATGCACCCATGTGCACACAAGTCGCACCCTATCGTACACAGATACACACACATACACCTGTGCGTTGATATGCACACACACTCATGTACATGCTTCCCTTTCACACACACAGCGCTCACTCTACCCAAGGTCCCGGCTCTGTGCACATGCACCCTGATGCCTGTGTAACCCTGCTCCTGCCCCTTCTCCCCCAGGCCGTGTCCTCCCCGTTTGGATCCCCCCTCCAGCAGGGCCTCCTGGAAGGAACCAAGGGATGAAGGTGCTGAGGGCCTGGCTCCTGTGCCTGCTGATGCTGGGCCTGGCCCTGCACGGGGCTGCAGATCGGACCCATCAGCATTCCGTGGAGATCCACAGTGAGTGCCTGTCAGCCTCCCCCACCCCACCCCACCTCACCCCAGGGCCTGGTGCAGCCTGGTCACCCGAGAACCTGGCGGGGAAGGGTGTGCGGGAGAGAAAGGGAAATCAGTCCTGCTGCTTTTTGGAACTCCTGCTCCCCAAAGCCAGCCCACGCCCAGAAATGGCCTCGCCAGAAGCCTCTGGGTGCCTCTTCCCCGGGTGGGCCCCAGCACGGCCTGGCGACTGGGCGGAGAGGCCCTGCCTGTGCCCTCTGCTCTGCTGCCTCCAGAGCACACAGTGCCCATGGTCAGCTCCTACTCTTTCTTTTCCAGACCCCGACGTCAATCCTGCCTGGTACACCAGTCGCAGGATCAGGCCTGTGGGCCGCTTCGGTCGGAGGCGGGCAGCCCTGGGGGACGTCTCCAAGCCTGGCCTGCGACCCCAGCTGACCTGCTTCCCCCTGGAAGGCGGCGCTAAGTCCTCGCAGGATGGGTGACAGCCAGCTTGTCAAGAAAATCGCCCTGGAGCCTCCCTCGCCCCGCCCTTTCCTCACCCTCACGGGCTCCTTTCCCTTCAATCCTAATAAAAGCTCTGGCCTCCTTTAGTTGCACGTCTGAGACTGTGTGATGGTGACTCTGAAGTTCTTCCCTCCTGGGACGTTAGACTAGAAAGAACCTCAGAGCCCAGCAGCTTCTTTGGAAGAAAAGGCTCTGTGACTTGCCAGAGGGCACCTGGCACTGAGCTGGGGAACAGAACCTCCCTTCATCACCGGCAGCCCACAGCCACCCCCACACCCAAGCTGCCCTGAGCGGCTGCCCAGGCTGTACACAGCACAAGACCAGGAGGGGCCACGCACCACACTCTGCAGGACACCGTCCCCACAGGAAGGTGGTGCATACCCCGCCTGAGCCCTGGGCAGCCCTCTCAACCCCAGTCCTCCTTTTTTTTCAGACGTTATTTTTCAGAGCAGCTTTAGGTTCACAGCAGAATTGAGTAGAAGGCATAGAGAATTCCCATCCGCCCCTCCCCCACACCCACACAGCCTCCCCACGATCTACAGCCCTACTGAGGGTGCCTTTGTCCCCGTGGAGGAACCTACACTGACACATCGCCATCCCCATCCAGTGTGTGTCAGCCCACTCTTCACACCGTGCATCCTGCCGCTTTGCACAAATGTAAGACAACATGCTCTAGCATCACACAGAGCCGTTTAACTGTCCTAGAGTTCTCCGGGCTCCACCTATTCATCCCTCCCCTCAACCCCGGCAACTGCTAGTCCTTTTATCGCAGTCTGTCTTGCCTCCCTCTTACTCTGGAAAGATGCATCATGGATTGTTTCTGGCCCATGGCAGGCAGACTTGCACCTAGAGTGCTCCCACGCCACACTGTGTCTCTTTCAAATCACACAGGGATGTCTCCACATCCTGCCTCAGGTGTAGCTTATGTTGGCATTGGGGGCACAACTGCACCATGTGAGAGACTGAGTTTATCCCCTGGCATCACTGAACCTCAGTTTCCACATCTGCATGCCACCAGATAGCAGTGCTTACCTCATTCCTGAGCTCGGTGGGAGTGGCATTTGCATGCCAGCTGGCACGGGTGGGTGCTCTGTGAGTGCAAACCCCTTCCTCAAGGCCCACCCCCAACCCAGCCATGTAACAGGCTTAACCAGCTCCCTCCAACCCAAAGCTTGGCCTGCACACAGGTCCATCCAGAAGAATGGGATGGGAACATACTCAAGAGGAAACAAGGCGTGAGGTGGCTCACGCCTGTGATCCCAGCACTTTGGGAGGCCAAGGCTGGCAGATCACCTGAGGTCAAGAGTTCAAGCCTGGCCAACATGGTGAAACTCCGTCTCTACTAAAAATAAAAAATTAGCCAGGTGTGGTGGCAGGTGCCTGTAGTTCCAGCTACTCTGGAGGCTGAGGCAGGAGAATCACTTGAACCCAGGAGGCGGAGGCTGCAATGAGGTGAGATCACACCACTGCACTCTAGCCTGGGTGACAAGAGCAAAACTGTCTCAAAATGAAAAAAGGAAGGACGGAAGGAAGGAAGGAGGGAAGGAGGAAGGGAAGGAAGGAGGGAGGGAGGGAGGGTGGGAGGCAGAGAGAGAGGGAAGGGAGGGAGAGAGAGAGGGAAGGAAGGGAGGCAGGGGAGGGGAGAAGGTTAGAGTCACAGGCTGGGACAGCAGGGGCTCCCAGGGCCACTCATCAACATCACCAAGCCTCCGGCTCCACCACCACCACCCACAGGAAAACAGCAGCTCACGAGAAGACCCAGGTAGGTCCGAACTCAGGCTAAGCCGGGCTGGAGCCGCTTCCCCAGCAGCAGTCTGGACGGTGGGCGCACGGACGCGCCTCCCCCAGTGTCTGGAGCCAGTGGGATCCTGGGACCATTTATCGTGAATCATCTGTGACACAAATGTTTGCAGCTCTGCTGCGTCCTCTCCCTGTGTGCTCGCAGAAAGGGACCTTCCTGCCTGCTGCCCCGCCCCAGCGCCGTCTCCGGACCGGAAGATAAGGCAGTGGAGCATTGACACAGGTGAGCCTTCCACACGCAGGTGTCAGGTGCGGCAGGGGCTGTTTTTAGGAAACCCTGCCTGTTCTTCAGGTCTCTGGGGAAGAAACACACCTTCCTCCCTTTGTTGGATACATGTGTGTTGAGTGCCTGGTGTGTGCCAGTGTAGGGGACCCTGGGAATCCCACAGACGTCAGGGCAGAGGCCCTGCTCTCACTGGGGTTCTCAGGCCTCGCCTACGCTCACCTGGAAGGATGTAGAAATCCCCGTGCAGGCTGATGGGATCAGAACCTCCTGGGGAGATGCAGCTGTGGGGCTTTTTTTCCGTTTTTGAGATGGGGCCCAGGCTGGAGTGCAGTGGCTTGATCACTGCTCACTGCAGCCTCAACCCCCAAGGCTCAAGCAGTCCTCCCACCTCAGCCTACAGGGTAGCCCGGACTGCAGGTGCGCACCACCACGCCCAGCTAACTTTTCGTTTCTGTTGTTGTTCTTGTAGAAACAGGGTCTCCCTTTGTTATCCAGGCTGGTCCCAAACTCCTGGCCTCAAGGGGTCCTCCCACTTCAGTCTCCCAAAGTGCCAGGATTACAGGCGTGAGCCCACCCACCCTGCCTAGGTCAGGGGCTTTTCGCAGCTCCCCAGGTGACTCCAGTGCAGGGTTGAGCCCCGCCTGCCTAGTGGTGACGTAGGAAGGGAAAGGGGCATCACGGTCCTGGGTGAGCGGGGACCCAGGGGTCCAGGACCATGACAGATCTGTCTACTCTTGGGGAGGCCATGAAATGATTCCTGGAGGAGTCAAAGGATATATTTTAATAATAAATTCTGGCATAGCCACAGTAGGCCGCCAAGACAGAGGGGGACACAGGTAGTCAGGCATCCAGGCACCCTACAAAGCTCCCTCGTATTTGTCCCCTTCTACGTCATCTGACCACTCTTCTGCAGTTCCTCTGAAAGCCTCCCATTTTGCTCTTCGGTGGAGCAAGCACTCAGGACCCCAGGACCATGGGGCCAGCCTTACGCAATGCTGGAGCGCCGTCTGGTGGCCATGGGCAACCCCAGCCTCCTGCTGCCTCCAGGATGGGTCCCCACCCCGCCTCAGGGCTAGCTGCAGCGAAACGGGGCACGAGGACACAGCCTGGCACACTGGGGACTCACACTTCATGTGCTTCATCTGTGAGGGAATCGTTGCATGAAAAATGGTCCAACTTTATTAGCAGCTGTAAACTGCAATGTGCATAGCAATAACACAGAGTCAGATTTCACCTGTGAAATTGTCTAAGAAACGAGGACAGTGCTCGTGAAAACCAAGGGACAGGCCCTCTCAGAAGCTACTGTTTTCTTTGCCCTTTAGCTTTTCTTGGAGCTCAGGAGAGAGGTATGTGAAATCTAGTCTGCATTTGTCTAGTAAAGGTCACGTGAGAAGGTCATTTCAGGTCACACAAGCACCAGGAAAGCTACATTCCAAGGGAGACCCAAAATATTCCTTGTCCCCAAGATTGAAAGCTGGATCTTCCAGGGGCCCACTGGATCCAGGTGGCTCCTCCAGTTAGGATAACGAGGCCAGGGATCATGCAGGAGGAACTGTTAGGAGGCTGTGGTTCGAACGCTGAGAAACTCAGGCTGGCCAGGAGGGACTGTGCCTCCCGCCCCACAACCCCCAGCATCCGAGGCCCGATGGATGAGGGCAGGGAGCAGCTGCCAGAACCTGGAGGAGGAAGAGGCCTCTTGGACGGGGGCAGTGGCTTCTGGCAGGCAGGCCATAGGATCATTGGCCTCTGTGTCCTCCCCCTGGCCCCCTGGCAGGGCTCCCCATGGCCTGGACCCCACTGAAGGTCACAGCCTGGCATCTCTATGCCAAGTGAACGAGAGCAGAGGGAAGCTTGGTGGAGCTGGGGAAGCTCCAGGCACACAGCCCTTTCCCCTTTCACGAGACGGGAAGTTCAGCATCAAATAGAAGGTGCTCTGCTTTCTCCTGCCATGATCCTTACAGCAGCCAATATAGTGATGCCACGTTTTCCAGGTGGATAACAATGTCTTATTGTTTAAAACACACACCTGCTTATCAGAGTCCCAGGGGCAAGGGTGAAAACCAACATCACCTTCCAAAAAAACCTGAAATAACCTTGCCTCCACAGTGTCCAGAAAGAGACCCAACAGGAAAACATTTTGTGGGGTTTTCCTCCCCACACAGGGGCTGGGTTGCTGCAGTTGGGATATTTGTCCCTTCCAAACCTCATGTTGAAATCTGACCCCCAGGACCAGATGTGGTGGCTCACACCTGTAATCCCAGCACTTTGGGAGGTGGAGGCAGGCGAATCACCTGAGGCCAGGAGTTGGAGACCAGCTGGGCCAACATAGCGAAACATGATCGTTACTAAAAAATACAAAAATCAGGTGGGTGTGGTGGCGCATGCCTGTAGTCCCAGCTACTCAGGAGGCTGAGGCAGGAGAATCGCTCAAACCTGGGAGGCAGAGATTGCAGTGAGCTGAGATCATGCCACTGCACTCCAGCCTGGGGGACAGAGTGAGACTCCATCTCCAAAAAGAAGAAGAAAGGTGAAGAAAGGAGGAGGAGGAGGAATGAAGGAAGAAGAAGGAAGGGGAAGAGGAGGACGAGGAAGAGGAAGAAATCTGACCCCCAGTATGAGAGGCGGGGCCCATGGGAGGTTTTGGCTCATGGGGGTGGGTCCCTCATAAATGACTTGGTGCCGTCCTAGCTGTAATGAGTGAGCTTACTCCAACAGCGCCTCTAAGAGTTTCCCCAGAGCTGGTTGTTGAAAAGGGTGGGAACTCCTCCTACACTCTCTTACCTCCTCTCCCTGTGTGACACCTGCAGGCCAGCTTTCATTGCCTTCCGCCAGGAGTGGAAGCAGCCTGGCCCCATGCAGCCTGTGCAGCCTG
Organism: Cheracebus regulus; assembly: GCA_963574635.1. Taxonomy (NCBI): domain Eukaryota; kingdom Metazoa; phylum Chordata; class Mammalia; order Primates; family Pitheciidae; genus Cheracebus; species Cheracebus regulus. The sequence continues at coordinate 111,513 of CAUYQU010056951.1, forward strand.
CAGAACCGGGGGCCCAATAAACCTCTTTCCTTATAAATCACCCAGCCTCAAGTATCCCTTTATAGCAACACAAAAACAGGCTGACATAGGTTTCTCTGCAGCCAGGATGGAGTGTCACCATCTGGGAATGCATCCCCTCCAGAGAGCAGGGCCAGGCCCACATTAGTCACAGCCTCCACATGGGTCTGCTTCCTCGTTTACTTCACACGAGCCCTCCTAGAATATAGACAGAAATATCTACAACAATCCATCAGGCTCGGGGCCCTGCCTTATACTAGAAAACTTCCAAAAGCCAGATTGTCAAAAGCAATTTAATTTTTGAAGGAAAAAAAATGCATGTGCAGTACAGTTTACATCTCAGGTTAAATGAATCTTCCTACTCATTGGACAGAAACTCAGCTTCACAGCATTTCCAGCCAGGAGAGCATGCAGGGGAACCAGTGCCACTGCCCCCAGCTGCCCTTCCTGGATGCGTTAGTCCTGGGCCCATCCCATACTCGGTTATTGCTCCGCTTCTTCCTGGCACCGCCACCTCCATCTGGGCCCGCTCCCCAAACCCCCAGAAGCAGGTGAGCCCAGGCTCCAGCCCAGCAACCCCACCCAGATCAGGTGAGAGGCATCTTTCCACCATCGCTGGGCTCCAGGGACTTTTCCAATCCTTGCTTTCTCTGTGTCCAGAGGCTGCCTGGCTGAGGGAACCACTATCCAGGTGGGGCCAGCACAGGCATCCGGAAGTCAGATGGTGTGGGTGGGGATGGGGCCCAGCACCCTCTGGGAGCCACGCGACGCCAGCTCCTCCCCGGCGGTTCCCACTGGCTGTGGGAAGTGGTGTTTATAAAGGGGGCCAACTTCCAGGAACCTCTAGGGCTCAGGAGCAACCCAGCGTCGAAGTGAATGAGAATCCGCGTGGAGGTGGCCATGGCCCGGGCTGGGGGCGTCTTCCCATAGCCCCCAGGAGTGGCTGCACCTACTGTGCACAGCATCTGGCCTGCCACGCTGGCCCCTCATTCAGAGCCACGGCTGCGTCCCTCCTCAGAGCCTGGCCCTTCCCGTTGTCTCTCTGCAGTAGCTCTCGGGCTGTGAATGGCAGGAGGAGGGGGCCAGTTAGGGAGGGAAGTCTCCCCGCCCAGCACAGCCCTGCAGCCCAGCAGCCAGAGACCCACCCCTCCTACATGCAGCCCCGAAGCCCCAGGACCCACAGAACCAAAGAACCATAGAACGAGGGCTTCCTGCCCCTCCAGGTCACCGTCCAGTCCCTAGAGACATTCTTTGGGATCCTGCATCACCAGCAAAGGGGAACCAGGGAAGTCGGTCAGGGACGAACACCGCCCCCCTCGGCTTGTCTGACTTGTGGGGACATCACTCACCCACGGCACTGAACACCTCCGACACCTGATGGTTCAATTTGGCTGAAGTTTCCATGAACAGCAACTTCTGGCTGTCAGCAAACTCCTTCCCTTCCTGAAGGAAACAGCCACAAAATCCAGTGTTGTTTATAAGAGAGTCTCCTAAGAACACCCGGTTCCCTCCCAACAGTAAGACCCAAGAAAGCCGCGGCCGTGCAGACCGCACTCCTCCATGTCTTGCGTCCAAGTTGTATTTCTTGGCACTCCTGAGCAGCCAGGACCAGGAGGGGTGGGGTGTGATCCCTGGAAGAGGCTTTTCCTCTGGCTGGCTGGCGGCAGCCTTCCTCCTCCTGCAGGGCCTGGAAAGCCAAGCTCCCACCACGAGGCTCCCCTCCCACCATGGTCGTGGGCAACTGTGGGCTCCAATGCTGGGCAAAGAACCAACTGAGAGCCCAGGAAACATGAGAGGCAGAAGGGTGCTCCTGGACGGCACCCACCCGGGCCCTTCCTCTGAGGAGCCCTCATTTTCCAACATGGGTCTCCTATAGGGGAGAAAGGATGTCCCAGGGCAAAGGCAAACTGGAAGGCAGCAGGCTTGCAATGGGAGATCAGGAGAGAAGCATTCATGGGAAGGCCACCGCCTTGCCCAGGAGTCAGGGGTGGCCGAGGAATGGGGACTCCCTGTGCAGGCCCCTCCCCTAGCCTCCATGACTCTCCCAGGAAGAGGAGCCTGTGGCAGATCCTGGAGGGCACAGCTCAGGCTCCTGACTGTCCTGCCAGACCTGGAGCTGGCAGCAGGCATGGCCAGCCATGCCCACAGCCCTGGCACCGTCCACAATTGTGAATGCATTCCTCTTACCCTGACTCGGAGAGCCCTGGGCCAGCTGCTCCTCAGCCAGCTCCCCAGGCAGATGCTCCAAACCCCCCCTGGCTGCCCACTGCCCCTCCAGACCTTGAGTACCTCACGCCCATGTTTTTGTGCTTGCCCGAGCACACAGCCTCTCTATTCACTCTCAGAGGACACAGCTCTGCTGCCAGGCTCCCCTCTTCCCCACCCTGCCTCGCAACAAGGGCTCAGGCTGAGGCTGTCTCCCTTTGCTCCCCTTGCTCTCCCTGCAAATTCTCCAAATTCTTCACCCCACTTCTCCATCCCTCCACAGCCTCCATCGAAGCCAGGGCCTTTCTCTTCGGGAGGCGTGGAGGTCGACCTAAGCCCTGAGTCAGGTCTGCCCCTGCGCCAGCCTCTAGCGTGTGTGGGGCCTCCCCACCAGCCACTTGTCTGCAGCTGCTTACATGGTCTTCGTCCTAAATGTGGTGGGGAGGTAAGAGGCTGTGGAAGAGATGACAGCGACAGCTGGGTGACCACTGCCTCCACCTGACAAAGCTCAGGTGAGGGAGGCTGCATCTGCACAGAGCCCCCTTCTGGGAACCGAGTGGGGAAGGGAGCTCTGCTGAGGAACTGGATCTTTTCTCGTTCAGGCCGAGCCCACCCTGCAGCCGCCACCCTGCCTTTCCCTCCGCCGGCCACCCTGTGCCTGCTTCTCCACCACTGGCCTTGAACTGTCATTGTCCCTGGGCCCGAGTTTTCCAGGAAAGACCAGAAAGAAATCTTTGACCAAAAGAGAAATTCAGATAGAAAGCTGTGTGTTTGGGCTGGGCATGGTGGCTCACGCCTGTAATCCCAGCACTTTGGGAGGCCGAGGTGGGCAGATCACGAGGTCAGGAGTTCAAGACCAGACTGGCCAACATGGTGAAACCCCATCTCTACTAAAAAATACAAAAATTAGCTAGGCATGGTGGCTTGTGCCTGTAATCCCAGCTACTTGGGAGGCTGAGGTAAGAGAATAGCTTGAAAGAGGACCCAGGAGGCGAAGGTTGCAGTGAGCCGAGATCGCGCCACTGCACTCCAGCCTGGGCTACAGAGCGAGACTCCATCTCAAAAAAAAAAAAAGAAAAGAAAGTTGTGTGTTTGTATCTGTGTGTGTGCTTGTAAACGTGTGTGTGTGCAAGTGTGAGTGAATGTGGGGGCGTGCGTGTGGGCCTGTGGAGGTGTGGAGGTGCGTGTGCACATGTGTAATTACATGCAGGCACGGGTGTGCCTGTGTGAACGTGTGAGTGCCAAGGTCTCAATGCAGGTGGGCAGGGCTCTCTCCTCCGCCTCTGGAAGAGAACAGCAGGGGCTCCTGGGCCTCACCTCGAAGGTCACCTCCCGCTCCTCGCTGAGGTCCGTCTTGTTGCCGACCAGCATCACTAGGACTTCTCCCGGCTGCAGCTCCTTCTCCAGGTCCTTCAGCCACTGCTGAGCCTTGTGGAAGGAATCCTAGAAAAGAAGAAAAAGTAACATCAAACACAACTTACAGGCAGTCTCCATGAGCTATACTGGGGGAGAAGCCTGGTGCTGGTTATGTTGTGTAAAATATCACAGATTCCAACTGGCCATGGACGGGCCTGCAGTGCTGCTCTGTTCCTCTGAGGAGGGGTTGTTCCTGCCCTGGGTGACCTTTGCAGCAAGGCAGCAAACTGCTGGGCCACACATCAGCTCCTTCACCCTGACCAGGCCCAGGAGACTGCTGGCCACGGGGTATTTCAGGTCAGGCCCTGAGCTCCTAGATGTCCTCAAAGGACCATTTTGTGCAAGAGAGTCTGGGGACTGGCCATCACCCCAAACCCTGACCCCAACGCAGCACCAGGAACTACTGAGTGGCAGATGGCTGCGGCATGTGCTCTGCAGACCATGAAGGAGGAGAACCCCAGCTGTGGAGGAGGATGGGGTTGTCAGGAGGCCCTCCCGGAGGAGGTGACTGGTGCTCACGAATGGGGCCCCTGTTCTGTGAGTGCACCACAGCATCATTGCATCGGAGAAAGCAGAAGGCAGATGCGTAGGAAGGAGAGTGGGACACGCCTGGAGGCGGGCCCTACCTTCCTGGTGATGTCATACACCAGAAGCGCAGCGTTGGCGCCCCTGAAGTAAAGGTGGCAGACACTGTGGTACTTCTCCTGGCCAGCTGTGTCCCAGATCTCAAGCTTCAGAGAGGAGGCGCCCACATCCACCACCTTTGTGAAGAATGCACCTGAAACAGGGAGGCCGAGATAGAGCTTACTCAGAGGACGAGGTGCCCACATGTGGCTCAGGTGGGACCACAGCAAGCCGCAGGCACAGCCGTGGGCTCAGAGGGGCAGCTGGCCACGTGCCTCCTACGCCTGCACGGCTGGGGGGTCAAGCAAACAGCTTTCCTGGGAGATGGAGGCTTCCGCATCAAGCAAAGCATCGGGAGGGATTGCTGTGGGCCCTTCAGAGAGGCTTTGGCTAGGAAGATCAGTCTCTCCAGGACATAACATAAAAGCTCTGGGTTATGCGTGCCGTGGAAGGGTCTCCACTAACCTGGCATCTGACGCAGCCCTGCCGGCTTCCAGCGATGCAGCCAGGCTCTGGGGCTGCTAGAGCCCTGAGCGCCCTGGCCCACTGGCCCCTTGCCTGCCAGACCCATCTTGCACAGGGCCGGCCACGATTGCACAGGCTCCTCCAAGTCCTTCCTCACCTCCTGCTACCCTCCCCACTTTCCCCATGCTGCTCCCCCACAACCCCCTTCTCTACTGTCCCCTCTACCTGGCATCCTTCCTCTTCTTCCCCTAGAAAACTCTTAGGTGTCCTCTGAGATCTTTGAGCGTCAACCCCAGGATGGCTGCTGGGCCTCCCTGCCTCCATGGAAGTCTCCCTGTATCCCATACACACCCAAAGGTGAGGCCTCCTGAATTCTCTACCTGTCTCCCCCAGGAAGACAGGAGCTTTGTCTTATTCATGTACCTGCTTCACACACACACACACACACATACACACACACACACACACACACACTACCCCCAAGCACTTTAACATATTGGGCAATGCACTGTTCATGTAAAGATTTTTTACCCTTTGCTTTCCAAAGTGATGTGATTTTAAAATGATTGTTTTATAGATCTCCAAAATGTTTTCCCCATCATGTGTGGCTTGTCAGGGATGTGCTATACACAGAATTGGAGAGAGGGAACGCAAGGTATCCGGGGCATGGAGAAGCCACCAGTATGGACGGGCTCCTGTGAAAGCCACTACCCCGCCTAGACCCCGGCTTGGGTTTGGAGTCTGTTGGGGAGATTCTGACAAACAGATCCACATGTTTAAAGTGAAAACTTTCACTCCAAGGACAGTGTGTGAGTGTCCTGCAGCTGACATAATTAAGTACCAGGAGCCTCCTTTCGGCTTCAGGGGCTGCAGGCAACCCTGGCATTCCTGGTAGCTGCATGACCCTCATCTCTGCCTCCGTCTTCACACGATTGCCCCTCTGTAGCTGTGTCCTCTCCTCTTCTCATACAGACGTCAATCGCTGGACTTAGGGACCATCCTGAGTCTCAGCTTGTTGGCCTTCATTAATTACATCTACAAAATTACCTCTCTCCAAATGAGGTTATACTCATAGGTTCTAAGGGTTAGGACTTAATCACATCTTTGCGGGAGGGAAAAACACAATTGCACCCATTACAACAGAGATCAGGAGGCATGGCTGGACAGAGATTTCCAGCATGGGCAGCAAACCATGCTTCTCTCTCACGAGACAATCTCTTCCTAAACGGAAGCCACCATCTGGGCTCTTCTGCCAGAGCCTGTAGTTTACTGCAGGTCCAGGAGCTTGAAGTCAGACAAACTCTCCAGGACAAACAAAGCCACAGTCTCCATCCAGACAGTAGGACCAGTGATTTCCAGCTTGAACAGGGCGACTGAACGGGCTATAAACCTCCGAACACAGCAGGTGCTCAGCTGGATTGACAATGGTGCCAGAATGAAGGCCGTGCACAGGCCGTGAATGTAGACCCATCAGCTGTGTGACCTCTGGCAGCTTGCTTCGACTTTCTAAGTCTCAGCTTCCTCTTCCGTAGCAGGAGCTAATGGTGCCCTCCACCCAGGGTGGCGTCAAATCCCCTGAGCGAGGAGACACAGGGCACGTGAATTTTGCTGCTTCTTCCTGTCCTTTTTGCTCTTCATGGATTTATCTCAAAATGTGGGCCTTTTATCCACATCTTTCTGTTTCCTATCACTTGAAATCACATTTCTCACTTTGAATTTGGTTATACCTTAAAAGCTATGACAGGGAACACGTGAGCATAAAACTCAGGTTTGCTTTCTCCGCTTACCAATCTTAGCTCTCATATTTTCCTTTCCATGTTGAAAATGATGGCTGGAGGCCGGGCGCGGTGGCTCACGCCTGTAATCCTAGCACTTTGGGAGGCCGAGGTGGGTGGATTGTTTGAGGTCAGGAGTTCAAGCCCAGCCTGACCAACATGGTGAAACCCTGTCTCTACTAAAAATACAAAAATCAGCCAGGCGTGCTGGCCTGAGCCTGTAGTCCCAGCTACTCGGGAGGCTGAGGCAGGAGAATCGCTTGAACCCAGGAGGTGGAGGTTGCAGTGAGCCGAGATTGCCCCACTGCACTCCAGCCTGGACGGCAGGAGACAGAGCGAGACTCCATCTCAAAAAAATAAAAAACAAAATAAAATGATGGCTGGTAGTTGAATTTAAACTAATGTAAAATCCCAGCAAATTTCCAAGGAGGGTATGGTTTTTAGTCCAAGCAATGATAATGCATGATAATAGTCAACGTTCAGCTATCTACAGAACACAGGAAGTTCTCTTCCCTGCAGAGAGTTGTAAGGCCCCTAGGTGGGCCCCTGGACAGGTATCCGAGGCAACCTAGTCTCATGCACTCCTTGGCACTGACCCAGAAGACGGCATGCATTTATTATCATATCCTTTTTCAGAAACTCACTAACCACATTTTCTATATGTCCACAGCTAAAGCCAAAATGTGATTAAAAAATAAATTTCTGGCTGGGTGCAGTGGCTCATGCCTGTAATCCCAGCATTTTGGGAGGCCAAGATGGGACGATCACTCTAGCCCAGGAGTTCAAGACCAGTCTGGGCAACGTAGTGAAACCTTGTCTCTACAAAAATACAAAATTTAGCTGGGTATAGTGGCGCACACCTGTGGTCCCAGCTGCTGAAGAGGTGGAGGTGGAGAACTGCTTGAGCCCAGGAGGATGAGGCTACAGTGAGGTATGCCTGTACCACTGCGACAGACCCCATTAAAAAAAAAGAAGAAAGAAAGAATCCCTCTATTAAATTTTATTTATTTTCTTCTTTTTTAGTAGAGATGGGGTTTCACCATGTTGCCCAGGCTGGTCTCGACCTCCTGAGCTTGGGCAATCCGCCTGCCTTGGCCTCCCAAAGTGCTGAGATTACAGATGTGAGCCCCTGCACCCAGCCTCTCCACTAAATGCTAACATCATATAAGTGATTTTGCTTTTTTACCTTTGAATTTGAATAAAGGGCTGATTCTGCTCATTGAAGCCCTCGCTGTAGCATTTGGCTTTTTTTGTAAAAAATAGTGAGCTGATGACAAACTGAAAGGAACGTGGAATGGAAACGTATGTTCTGGGAGCTCTAGGACATCAGCCACGTTCTCAGTTTAGGAGGGAAGTGAGCTGGTGCCAGGTTGAATGTGCTCAGGACCTGTTTGTCACCGTCCCCTTCCTGAGAAAGCCCAATACATCTGGGGTTAGTTATGGGGTTAGTCATGGCTTCAGCTGGGGTTAGTCATGGCTTCAGCTGGCATTAGTCATGGCTTCAGCTGGCAAATATGCACACAAGAACTAGATGTCACCATCCTTCCAAAAGACATCACACAGAAAGCCGGCAGCACACAGAAGCTCCCCTGCTATGGCCATTAGGATGGTGGGGACAGTTCATGGGGAGTGCCAGCCCCCATCCCTGACACAGCAGTGGCTCCTAAAGCTGCCAGCCCCACCACAGGCCCTGGCAGGGGTGTGCAGAAGGCTGCGCTGCTTCTGTGCCTGCCTGGTCGTGCAGCACTGGCCAGCATGTTGGCCTTCCAGCTTCAGGGCTCAAGTCCGTCACTTTCTGCCTCTGCTTCCTGCTTCCTCTGACTGGACTGTGTCTTGCCAGGAGCTAAGCCCATCTCCTGTGTCATGTTCCTGCTGTGGGACCCACCCCACATACCCCTCAACTGTACCAGACCCTCAGGAGGGCCCCAGGGACCCGAGTCCATCCTCCCGTAGGCTGGCCCTGGCCTGAAGTGACACCCCTCAGACAGGGACAGCCTTGGTGATGACCTTAAGCCACCCAAGGTCACATCAACCTTTCATGGAGAGCCCACTCCAGGAAGGTGGTCACATCCCCATTTCACAGGGAAAACACCCAGGCAGAGGGAAGGAGCGGCGTGACCGTGGCCATCCACCCCTCCCTGCAGCCTCGCACTGAGCATGCTGCCTCCTGCATTTCCAGGCTGACTGTGAGGACAGCACTCCCTTCTCCTCTGAGGATCTGCTCCTGGCTTATCCTATCCCCTGGGCAGGAGCCAGTGTTCTTGATAAAAACTGAAGCCACATGTGACAAAAGAAGCAGGAGTGTCCGCTCTCAAAGGGTTTTTATACAACACAGATCACTCTTCCCCTAAAGCACATCAGTTAAAGGAATGAGCACATCCCAGCTCCTCATTCTAAAACTGGCAATATCCACATTTATAATAATATATGATTATGTAATGATTATAATGATGATTAATAATTAGCATACACTTTGGGAGGCCGAGGCCGGTGGATTGCTTGAAGTCAGAAGTTCGAAACCAGCCTGGCCAAAATGATGAAACCCCATCACTACTAAAAATACAAAAATCAGCCGGGCATGGTGGTGTGCACAATCCCAGCTACTTGGGAGGTGGAGGTTGCAGTGTGCCAAGGTCTCGCCACTGCACTCTAGCCTGGGCAACAGAGCAAGACTCTATCTCAAAAAACAATAATAATAAAATAATTAGCATAGGCAGGGTGCAGTGGTGCACACCATGGCAAAACCCCATCTCTACAAAAAATACAAAAATTAGCCAGCTATGGTGGTACATGCCTGTGGTCACAGCTACTTGGGAGGCCGAGGTGGGAGGATGGCTTGAGCCCGGGAGGCAGAGGTTGCAGTGAGCCAAGAACACGCCACTGCACTGCAGGCCGAGTGACAGAGCAAGACTCTGTCTCAAAAAATATTAATATAATGATAATAATTGTATGCCATCTATTGATAGTTACAGTAATATCTACCTCCAAAGGCTGTAATATTATCCCAGGTATGACACAGACACTCGGATGAAAGCAGAGGACACCATCGCTCCCACAGGAGACTCAGCCAGCGGCAAAGGAAGGAGCTTCCACATTTCTGCCCCCAACCCGGCACAGCTCCCAACACACAGAGGTGCTCAGTACAAAAGTGCGGATGCCAGGGTTGGAGGCTGATGGATCGAAGGCGGCTTGTGAGCCACAGGCTAACCTCATCTGGCTGTCCTCCTCTCTCCATTATGCCATGGGCCACAGTCCACAGCCTCCCACCCCTGTCCCATCACAGAGACCCAGAGCAGGGACAAAGACTCCAAGCACCAGTCCTGGGTGAAAGGCAGTCCAACCTGTAGGATAGTTCTCCCCTCGGAGAGAGGAGATAAACTCGGGGAGAGGGTGTTGGAGGAAGGGAGATCCTGGCTTTCATGTGAAAGCCACCAGCCGAGGGATGACCCCTGAGGGGACAGGCCGAGGATCAGGAAGAGGAGACATACAGGCCTCTGCATCTTGAATACCAGCCACCCAGGTACAGAGCCCGCAACGTCCAGGCCTGGTGAGGCCCCCACCTCTGTTCTGTGTTCTCAGCTGAGGCCACTATCAGGCCAGCCTCAGCTCTTCGATATATGTGTAAAGGAAGCCAAGTCCAATATCATGAGTGAGGGGTGCAGATCTCCCTGCTAATGGAAAAGAGGACTGCATGGCCCACCCCAGGCAAGTTCTGACTCTCTCCCCCCATGGTCCTCTCTGCAGACAGCCTCTCCCCATCATTCTAGCCCTTCTCACCACTAGCTCTGGGAGTCGGGCCAGATAGACCCTTGCTGATCCCACTATATTCCCTGGGGATCCTTCAGGAACCACCCCACTGAGAAAATGAAAGGGCTCCCTAATGCCATGTGCCACATTTTGCAATTGTGTTTCTCTGTTTGGTGCATCTGTTTAGCTGGTTATAGAATCCTCTCCACCTGACACAGGCCTGGAAAAGAGTCCATGCTCAACAGACGCCTGTTAGATGACTAAATGAATGAGTGAGTGAATTTGGAGAAAGGGCAGCTTATCCATGTCAGAGTCCAAATCTGAAACCAGTCTCTGATTCTGCACATGTTCCCCAGGAGGGATCTGCATAAAGAACACCTGGCTTTCCCTATTTCAGGTGAAAACTGCGTTTCACTGCCTAGGCAGGTTGTGCCCACAGCAGGGTGGGAAGGAGGCCAGCAGCCTGCACATGCCCCTACAGTTACTCCTGAGATTCATGACAGGTTAGCCTTTTCAAGAAACACAGCGAGAAGCCTCCCTCCCTGCCCACCCGCAACAATGATCCACGCCCCATCCAGGCCGGACTGGTAAACCAAGACCAGGCAGGAAGGAAGGCGCTGTTGAGGTAAATTAAGCAAGGGAGCAGTGTTAGCAGGAGGGCGGCCTGGGCAGGGGGAGAGGACAGCTGGTTTGGGCCACTGAGCGGCCAGAGCCCAGGAGGCTTCTTCTGGGCTCTCCCTTCTACCAGCATAATCCCTCGCACCCAGCCTGACCCTTCTGGGACAGAGACCCTACCCTTGAATCTCCACTCCCTGCAGATTCCAGCTGAGCTGAAACCTGACCCAGAGCCAAGGGCACTTCCTGCCTTTATAGATTCTGTGGCTGCCCTCACGGACCTCACCCCCTCCCCTCATGCACTGGACACAGGCAGCACAAGACTCCAGGACAGTATGGGGATTCCTAGGCGGGCCTTGTTCCCACCTGCCCCGGGTGTGGGTCAGTGGCCTGGACTTCTGCACTGAAAACCAGCAAAGCATGCTCTGCCCCTCACTTACAGCCCACCGTAGGCAGGATACTCTTGAAGTCGTTCTTCACATACCGGAGAGCCAAGCTGGACTTGCCCACAGAGCCACTTCCCAGGAGAACCAGCTTGAACACACGAGGCTGGCTGGGGGCAGCGCTGTGCTGGGGGCTCCTGTGTGCCTGCGCCATGCCCTGCAAAGAATCACAACCGTCTGAAGCAGGTGGGACATCCGAGCCACACCATCTCAGTGAGCTCAACCCCAGCTGCTTCCTGGTCAGGAACAGGTGGCCCCAGACAGAGCTCCCAACTCAGAGGCCACCTGGATCCATACTCCTGCACCCCTCTGCACCCCATTTCCCATCTCCCCATCTGCAAACTGGGGTGCATGAGACCCATTTTTAGGTCTGTGGTGAGGAACAAAGAGAGCTTTGCTTGGAAAGCGCCGGGGGTGGGTCGTGGCAGACCCTGACAAGCAATGATTGCATGCAGTGGTCTCAGGGCTGGCTGTCCTCATTCCATCACTTTCTATTCTTACAAATCTGTTTCTTGTCCTCGAACTATCTAACGCAGAGAGAGGTCAAAAGCATCTGAGCATTTCTTGGTTGGTTGTTCATGGATTAAAGTTGGTGTTTCAGGAAAACTCTGCCTAAAAAAAAGTTGGTATCTCAATGATCTCAAAACATCGAAGACACATTTAGACACATCCCTATTGTATCTAAGCCTCAGAACCCACAGTGGGATGTTTTCCTTAGAGCTGGGAACAGGGTCTAGCACATAGTAAGTGCTTGATAAATACTTAAGAAATGAATGAATGAGGCCAAGCTCAGAAGAGCACATAACACTTGCATTTTGAAATATCTGCCTGGATTGAGGATGATTTCCTGGGGCCTACTGTGTTTAGCATGTATCCTCCAAAAAGCAGATTTGGAAACTCAGTCCCCAGTGCAACCGTGCTGGGAGGTGGAGCCTAATGGAAGATAATCAGGTGAAGAGGACTCTGCCCTCATTAATCCACGCCCAGCATGGATTATAACACTGCTGCCATCTTTCATGTCGTGGGCCTGCCTGCGTGTTCTCTTGCCCTTTTGCCTCCCACTGTGGGATGACACAGCAAGAAGGCCCTCAACTGATGTAGCCTTGGACTTTCCAGCCTCCAGAATCATAGGAAACAAATCTCTGTGCTTTATAAATTCCTGTCTCAGGAATTCTGTTAAAGCAGCACAAACAGACTAAGACAGCACCTGAGGCAAAGTGAGAGTGGCTGGGGTGAGAACTCCGTCCAGCAAATGATCTCCCCACGTCAGCTTGGGGCAGGCTCCCAGAGGTCAACACACAGCCGAGACTTTCCTTTGGTGGAAGGGGAAAGGGTGAAGAGGGGGTGAGGGATAAAAGAGTACACAATGGGGACAGTGTACATTGCTCAGGTAATGGGCACACCAAAATCTCAGAAATCACTAAGGAACGTATCCATGTAACCCAATACCACCTGTTCCCCACAAATCTATGGAAATTTTAAAAAATTAAAAATAAGCAAAGATATCCCTTAGAGTTATCTTTGCTATTTATTTGCACAGGTTAATAAAACGCTTCCTAAGTCAAAAAAATATCTGTGGCCCAAAACATGTCAGAATTAGCAGAAACAGGTGGACTCTGAAGGAATGCACTGTGACTACTGGGATGCCAGCGTCTCATTCTTTTGACAATGGTATGCCTCTTTGTTTTAAAAAGCTATTTTATTTTGGGGCCGGATGCAGTGGCTCACACCTGTAATCCCAGCACTTTGAGAGGCCAAGGCGGGTGGATCACTTGAGGTCAAGAGTTCGAGACCAGCCTGTCCAACACGGTAGAACCCTGTGTCTTCTAAAAATACAAAAATTAGCTGGGCGTGGTGGCAGGCGCCTGTAGTCCCAGCTACTCAGGAGGCTGAGGCAGGAGAATTGCTTAAACCCGGGAGGCGGAGGTTACAGTGAGCCAAGATCCCACCACTGTACTCCAGTGAGACTCCATCTCAAAAAAAAAAAAAAAAAGTTATTTTACTATAAACATACAAATGTCAATATAAAAAAAAAGACTACCCATAATCACCTGCTTAATACAGCCACGAATGGTATTTTTGCCTACTTTTAGGTTTTTTTTCTATGACTCCTAAAAACAAACCAAAACACACAGTTTTGACATAAAATTATATCCTATGTTTTAAAAATACATAAATATAATACCAAAGACAGTCGCCCACATTACTTCAAAATCGTATTTAATGGACACCCATTTCTTCAACTATCTCAACTTGCTGAACCATTTTCCCAGTACTGGATTTTTACTTGGTTTTAATTTTTTCTCTGTGATAAGACTGCAGTAAATATTTCCTTATATAACTTTTTGTGTGATTCGGTGTTGTAAGCTTTCAATAATGAAAGGTTGGAGGCCTCTGTCCAAAGAGAAAATTAAAAGTGTGGCACCTGACCCCCACCTCCAGAATTTAATCAAGGTAGGGTTATTAGCAGTCTTTCTGAAGGCAAAGATGTTTTCGGGGACAGCATATTTGAGGTTGGAGCTTCTCTAGTAATCTTAACTTGGGGCCTTTTCATCTCTTACACCTCCCTTCCACAAAGGGGGTAAGAAAGGAGAGCAAACCCCAAATTAGTCTTTTTTGGGGAAGGGGGCATTCCAGGGAAGGGTCTGCTTGATGAGTCTATTACCAAATGTGTCCCTATGTCACCCTTGCCTGCGCCTGTGAAGAACACCGACATTATGAGAAGATCCCCAGCACACTGCATTCAGAAGGCAGCCATTTGATACAGAAAGAAAACAAAACGTAGGTTGTAAAAAGGAGTTTACAAGAAAATCTGACAAGCTTCCTAGATATCACTGGGTATTAAATTGGTAATTTTGATGTCATTTGAAATGGATTCCTTGAAGAGTTCTTCTTATTAACTGAAATCTTTTTTTTTCAAAACCTTAAAATGGGAACTTTCCCAAAGAAAACTTCAAATAGGAATCTCCTTCCAGGAATCTGACCTAGTGAGCCATCAGAAATCCAAACAAGGAAGTCTCCACCCCAGCTTTGTCCTTTGAATTATGCACACATGAGCACATGCACAGACACAAACAAATACAGACACAAATACAAACATGTGAGCACACACACAAAGAGGCCGACACACACACACACAGAGGCAGACACACATGCACAGAGGCAGACACACACACACACAGAGGCAGACACAGGCACGTGCTCACACAGACACTGCACAGTGCACAGAGGTTTAAACAATGACTCACCTGTTCCCCAGGCTCAGTCACTTGCAGGGAGCTGAAGAGCCTGTCATCACCAGTTCACAGAGTTGCCACCTGTCTTCCCTTTCTCCTCACTCTGGCCCAGGGGGAGGTTTGCTTCCCTCCATGGGCGGGACAGGAGGAGCCTCTGCTCCAATGGAAAACAGCCACAGAGCAGAGGTCAAGAGCAGCAGCCTTGGACCAGGGCAGTGCCCACTGGCCGCCAGCCCCAAGGTCAGGCTTATTTTCCTCCAAAAAGACTTCAAGGCAAAGTCCACCATGATCATGTGGTCACCTGGGGCAGGGCGGGAGGCTGGACCACAAAGCAGGTGACCCAGGAGCACCTGCATGCTGCCGGAAGTCACATTCCAGTCCTGAGTTTGCTGGCACCCAACTGGAGCCCGTTTTTCAGCTTTGTTCCGGGATGTCATTTCCGGGGTCTCACTTTGGCACGGAATGTTTTTCTTGGCTCCTTCCTCAGAGCTGTATTGAATCTTTGTTGCACTTGAAAAACCAACAGGCCAGAAGTGAAGAGAATATTTCGGTCAAATGAATTAATTCCTCCCACTATCAATGGAAGCCAACCCTGGCTGAACCCTGTACTGGACCCAGAGGCCACTCAGTGTGGACCAGTCCATGGTCAGACCCTGGGCTGGATGCTACCTGGGCGTGGGGTGGGTGTGGCTTCCGTGGACCTGGGAGGCTCTGGGCACAGGAGAGCGGGAGGTGGACTTCCTCCTGATCTTCTCAAATTATTCAGGAGACTCCAGTCTCGAAATTTCCTGGCTTGGTGGTAAAGGAGAGTCTCCTTGAGGCAAGATCTCCAGTCTCTGAGCACGACTGGGGTAGCAGGATTGGGCCTGAGGCTGAGGAGATGGAAATCTGTTGCCGTGAACATCACTCCACGCAGCCTGCATGTGGGAAGCCAGCTTACTTTATGTCCTCCAAATTCACCCTAACTTCTAGTTTGGGTCCCATCCCATGGGGCTGCTGGTAAATAAGCTCTGCCATCACAGTGGTTCCTCTCCCTGTGGGAGTGGGGGACTCTTATGCTGGAGGGGGGACACCGGCCTGGGCTTCCGCTGAGGCTCTGCCCCTCATCCCTGCAGGGTGGACTAGCCAGTCCTAGCACAGGGCAGTGTTGCTCTGCTGCGTCCACACCTCCCCTGGGATTCTTCCTCCCTGCAACCACTTCCCTAGGGCGTGGCCACCTCCCTGGATGCCTCCAGCATGCTCGGCTGAGCCCTGCACTCTGGAGACTTGAGAATCTCTATCTTTTTGAATGACGTCCTTATCCTGTGCCCCCAGGCTGGTAACCAAAGGTCTGGGAATGATGACACACTGGGAATGATGTAACCCGTGTGACGGAGGACTGAGTGGATGTGTAACCCGTGTGATGGAGAGCTGAGTGACCGTGTAACCCATGTGACAGAGGTCTGAGTGTACATGTAACCCATGTGACGGAGGGCTGAGTGGACGTGTCACCCGTGTGACAGAGGGCTGAGTGAACGTGCTTCTCTTTGCCCCAGTTCCCTTGAAAAATCCATCTTCCTGGAGGATTGGGGGAGCACAGAATGGGAGGAAGATACAAATACCAATTTTACAGCAAGAATGCAAAAAGAGGCCAGTGCGGTGGCTCAGGCCTGTAATCCCAGCACTTTGGGAGGCTGAGTTGGACGGATAACTTGAGGTCAGGAGTTCAAGACCAGCATCGCCAACATAGTAAAGCCCCTTCTCTACTAAAAATACAAAAAATTAGCCAGGTGTGGTGGCAAGCGCCTGTAATCCTATTTGGGAGGCTGAGGCAGGAGAATTGCTTGAACCCGGGAGGCAGAGGTTGCAGTGAGCTGAGACTGTGCCACTGCACACTAGCCTGGGCAGCAGAATGAAACTCTGTCTCAAAATAAAATAAAATAAAATAAAATAAAATAAAATAAAAAGACAAAATGGTTAAGAACCAGCTTCTTACACCCAAAATGGGAGGTTTGTGACTACAGTCAGGCAACAGGTTTGAAAGCCAGGCCTTGTCTGGAGAAGGCAGTTTTAGGATAACTGTGATTCTGTAACAGCCCATTCATCATGTGAGGGAGAGTCTCAGCTGGGGAGAGAGGACCCCTGGGACACCTCAGGCCAATCTCCAAACAGCACAGAGCAGTCTGTGCAAGGCAGCATCACCAGCCACCCCTGAGCAATGCAGATGCGTAAGATCACAGAAGTGACTGCTGAGGGTGCAGAGTGGCCCTGAGGGCCAGGCAGGGGCGGCGGAGGGGGCCACCAAGATAGGCAGACTCAGGAGGTGATACAGGCAGGCCGGGGTGCCTCAGAGGCTGACGTCCAGGCAGACGTTTCCAGCAGAGACCACGGGGAAGTGAGGCCCTCTCATGGATCCAAGGACCACACATTCCTCCCCACACTGCCACGAAGTCACCAGCCATGCTCCCCACCCAGGCACCAGTGTCCATGTGAGAGAGGGGCGAGGCAGCGGCGGCGGGAGAAGCAGCATTTTATCTGATGATGGTGCGTTACTGTCGGGCAGCATGTCTACAGGGTCGGATGAGCTAAAATGTAAAATCCCCCCTCCTCTGTTTTCCGCTAGATGGAGGCTCGTGGAGAAGGTCTGGTTCATTAACATGAGATAAAACACATGAAGAAAGTCTGACTTTGTGGCAGGGGACAGGGCAGAGAGCGTCTGCAGCTCCGAGAAAAGAGCCCTGTGTTCACGGTGGCCTGAAGTGAAAGCAACAGAGCACCTCTAGCAGCTCTGGGTGGGCAGGGTCAATGCCTGTGCGGTTATCTTTTGATGTGTGACACACACCCACTGACTCGGCAGCTTAGAATAACATGCATTTACGACCTCACAGTTCCTGTGGTCAGGAGTCGTGGTACAGCCTCGCTGGGTCTTCTGCTCAGGTTCTCACAGGCTGCCAGTCAAGGCAAGGGTCTTTCTAGAGTTTAGCATCCTCTTCAGAGCCCACACATTTGCTGGCAGAATTCAGTTCCCTCAGTAGGCTGAGGTCCCCTGTTCCTGCTGGCGTCTGCGGGCAGCTGCTCTCAGCTCTTCAAGGCCCCTCACACAGGGTGGCTGGCTTTCTCAAGGCCAGCAGGAGATGCTCTCTGACTTCTAGACCCTCTTTCAAAGGGCTCACCTGATTAGGGCAGGCCCACCCAGCACAATCTCCCTTTTGCTCAACTCACAGTCAAATGACAAAGGACCTAATTACATCTTCAAAATCCCTTTGCCTTTCCCATATAATATAACCTGATCTCAGGAGTGACACCACCATATTCACGGCCCTTTGCACACTCAAGGGAGAGATGTGTCCACCAGGGGCTTGGGGCCCATCCTAGAATCCACTGCCCACAGTGCCTGAGCCAAAGCTCACACAAGGGAGGCCCTCCCAGCCCGGATGACTTAGCCGCTGGCTGGCAAACTGCTGGCAAGTGATAGGAGACCCACTGCTGGAGCCCGCCTCCTGCTTGGGCAGTGTTGGCAGGGCCTGAAGCCCATGCTGATCTCAACCTGACACTCTCCTCATGAGGGCCCAAGGATGCAGTGAAAGGCCAGAACCCAGAAACTCAGGAGGGTCTGGGGGCTCATGGCTTCCCCTCTTGCACAGAAGTCATCTGGGAGAAGCCTGCCAGATCCTCCCTCAGGAACCAGCCACCCCCTCCCAACACCAGTTTACTCACCTCCAAAGTGAGGGGGCTGGGCCAGATGGTTCCAAACCTCCCTCCACTTTTAGCCTCTGTGGATGATCCCTCTCTGCACCAAGAGCCATCCGGCATGAGCAGAAAGCCTGCGGTGCACTTGTGAAAATCAGAAGGTGCATTCCCGAGGGGACAGGGGACATCAAGCTCAGACACAAACCCACAGAAGGCGGGTCAGGACTCACCGCCAAGACAGTATCCATAATGCCATGTAGATGTGGAGTCATGCACGATCATCATTGCTTGTAGTAGCAATTAGGCAAAACGGAGCATAAGCAGTTTACTTACAAGATCAGAATTAATATTATCTTAATACAGCTATACCAGTTTTTACATTTTTCTCTAGGCATTTTATCAACTTTTCTGTATTAACGTTGATAGGGAGAATATTCACAATGCCACTGACACAGGCCACGTATGCAGGCACGCACACATTCTTCTTCCAAACACACAAAATTACATAACTGTGGAGCTGGAAGGCCCCCTGGAGATGATCTGACCTGAGCGCCCAACGAGGGGCTGAAGAATCTGAACCCTCCTGCCAACTGATGTCTTGGTTTCTGCTCACATATCGACAGTGACAGGGGATTTTCTGCCTGAGACAGTTGATTCCGTGTGGGTTCCTTTCTGTCCAAGTCAGTCCTTCATAACTTCCCACCCTTTACTGCCCCGGGGTTGTGTGGAGAGCCAGGCCTGCTGCTGCAGAAACATTTCAGAGATTTTGAAGCCACCCTCAGGGCTTGCAGCAGGCATTGCTAACTGCCTGCCCTAGACCCGTGCATGCCTTGTTCCTTGCAAAGAGACCCCACCGTGGTTCAGCTTGTTAACACAGCTTGTATCTTCTTTCTTGCAGAAGTGGCCAGGTGACTCCACTCTGGCCAGGGAACCATAGGCCAAGGTCCTCAGGAACTTTCTGGGGAAGCTGGCCCCCTTCTCCTCGGGGCTTCTTTACAGAGCTGTGTTTGAGAATCGAACTCAGCTGTGATGATTATCTGCGGTTCAGCTTTTCCAGAATGTCCTGATCTCCTGAGGCCTCTGAGATAAGCAGGTACTGTGCTGTCTGCCTGGCCTCCAAACCTTTACCCTTGCTTATCTCAGTGGAAAATTCCAGCAGAGATTTCTGAACACCAAGTTAAATTCCTCCACTCAACAATCAGTTTGGCACGTGGCTGCCCGCCAGACTAGGCAGAGCAGAGGGGAGCCAAGGGAATAAACCCAAATCCCGCCCCCAGGTGTCCAGAGCCCGGTGGGGATGGGACAGTTGCCTGTACAGCTAGAGGCTGCCGCCCGGGTTCCTACGAGCCTGAGAGCCTGACCTGCATGCCCAGAGGAAGGGGAATAATCCAGAGGACCTCTCCCAGCAGGAAATGCTGGCACAGGCATGAGAAGCCCACGCAGCGGCCAAGAGTAGGGAGGGTCTCCCGGGCCCCAGAAGCACAATGCCAGGGTCAGACGCACTGGAGGCATGGGGCAGGGGACACTGTCAGTGGGCCCAGGGTCTGGGTGGGCTGTGAGAGGGGTGAGGGCAGAGAGGCAGCCAAGCCAGGCTGTGGGAGGCCCTGCCTAATTTTGTAGAGACTAGGATTAGAAACTACAAAAGTGGGCCGGGTACAGTGGCTCACACCTGTAATCCCAGCACTTTGGGAGGCTGAGGCTGGCAGATCACCTGAGTTCATGAATTCGAGACCAGCCTGTCCAACATGGTGAAACCCCATCTCCACTAAAAACACAAAAATTAGCTAGGCATGGTGGCACATGCCTGTAATCCCAGCTACTAGGGAGGCTGAGGCAGAAGAATCGCTTCAACCTAGGGGGCAGGGGCTGCAATGAGCCCAAATCATGCCACTGCACTCCAGCCTGGGTGACACAGCAAGACTCCATCTGAAAATAAATAAAACAAAAATGAAGGGCCACGTGCAGTGGCTCACACCTGTAAACTCAGCACTTTGGGAGGCTGAGGCAGGAGGATCACTTACACTCAGGAGTACCAGCTGGGGCAACATAATGAGAAATGTTTAAATTCATTTTTTTTAATTTAGAAATTAACTGGTTATGGTGGCGCATGTGTGGTCCCAGCTACTCAGGAGGCTGAGGCAGGAAGATCACTTGAGCCTGGGAGATTGAGGCTGCAATGAGCCATGGTCACACTACTGTACTCCAGTCTCGACAAAGCAAGATCTTATCTCAACGAAAAAAAGACACTGCTTTTATTGAGCACCTAGTATGTGCCAGGCACTATGCTAAGTCCTTGGCTTAGAGTAAATGATTCAATCCTCACAGTGACCCTTCAATGGAGTCCCACCCTGTGACCACACCCTAGAGGGCCCCATACTGGCCTTCCTCTGTCTGTACCCCGGCTTCCGGGTGAGCAGTCCTCCAGGCCAAGGGACACCACTTCTAGATCACACTACCATATCTGGGGAGCTCAGAATTCCCAACCCAAGTAGCCCAAGCCCACTTCTGAGGCCTGCAGGGGCCTCTGCTCCAGGCCCACTTCCCAAGAGCAACCCACAGCAGGCCCCATGGCAAAGGCCAGCTGTCAATAGGAAGCATGGCTGGAGGCTGGGCGTGCAGCCAGGCACCCACGCGCTTATCCTGAGCTCCTCCCAGCGTGAGACAGGCTGGGGGAGGAGGCTGGCTGGGGCTGGGACATCCCATCCTGGCCAAGGAGCCCCAGGATTCCAAGTGCAACCCGGGCTTCCAGGCCGGCAGGAAGATGTATCTGCAAAGTAGGGGGTGGGGCATTGTGTTCCACAAGGCAATCGCTTGGCTTTGTTTATGACTTTATTTACTCACATGGTGCCTGGATCCCCATTTGTACTCCTGTCCCAGGCCCCGCAAATGTGACAGCAGGGATCCATTATTTTTATCCTATTTTATGAGTGAGGAGTCTGAAGCCCAGACCCACTCAAGGCCACATGGAGGAGGACACGGATAGGAACCCCAGGGTCCGTAGGAGCACATGGGAGGAGCTGATCAGAACTGGATCAGCCTCCACTGAGGTGCACAGCTCCACGTGCTGCTGTCCCTTGGGAGAAATCCTTATCTCTTCCCGGAGAGGCCTGGGTGCTTCTCCCAGAAAGTGGGCAGATAAGCTCAGCCATTCCTGTCCTGGGCTGTGAAGCCCCCAGCTGCCCACCCCCTAGGACCGGTGCTGTTCTAACATTCTCCCAACAGTGCTGTCCTTTCTATTAGGGGTTCCCATGGGCACGCAGCTGCACTCTAACTTCTCTTGCAATTTAATTTAAAAGCATGATTCCTGGCCCCGAGGTGGGGACAATGTAGGAGAGGATAGGGAGACCGCCCCCAGCACCATCTCGCCCTTCAGAGCAGCCTCCGCCCTCCGTCCACACTTCCTCTCTCCTGGGGCTCTCTTGAATCTACTACCCTGGGCTGTGGCCTCCTTCACTGCACCCAGAAGGCTCCTGGACAGGCACCCGTGGCCTCCATGTTACCAAAGCCTCAGTCCCACTGGCACAGCCGTGAGCACCACGCAGCCTAGCTGGCCACCCTCTGGAGCAGGACCCCGAGAGGCTTCCGACAGCCTGTCCCGATGCCCCAGTCCCCCTGCGCCCCCCACAGAACCTCTCAACACTGAAGTGAAAATTCTCAGGCCTGCACCTCTTCCTCCCCCTTGCTCCCCGCCCCGCCTGGAGATCCGCAGATGAAAAGCACAGACCTGCAGACGATGCTCAGACACAGGCTTCCATCCAGGCCACCCTCTGACACCAGAAGCCCAGATCCACTCCTTCCCACAAGAGGTATCTCAGATGCACACGTCCACACTCGCTCCTGATGCCCCAAACCTGCTCCACCTGCAGCCCTGCCTCGCTTCATGGCAACTTGATCCTTCCAGGTGCTCAGGCCAAAATCCCAGGGTCACCTATGTCCTCTCTGCCTCACACGTCCCACCTCTAACCCACAGGAAGTTCTTTCAGCTCCACATTCACACATGACTAGCCGCTGCTCACTTCTGCCATGTTGGTCCCTGTTCCCCTCCTCCACTGCTCCCACCTCGGTCCCTTCTCCCTCCTCCATCGTCCCCACCTTGGTCCCCTCTCCCCTCCTCCATCGTCCCCACCTCGGTCCCCTCTCCCTCCTCCATCGTCCCCACCTCGGTCCCCTCTCCCTCCTCCATCGTCCCCACCTAGGTCACCTCTCCCTCCTCCATCGTCCCCACTTCGGTTCCCTTCTCCCTCCTCCATCGTCCACACCTCAGTCCCCTCTCCCTCCTCCACCGTCCCCACCTCTGTCCCCTCTCCCTCCTCCATCGTCCCCACCTCGGTCCCCTCTCCCTCCTCCATCGTCCCCACCTCAGTTCCCTTCTCCCTCCTCCATCGTCCCCACCTCGGTCCCCTCTCCCTCCTCCACTGCTCCCACCTCGGTCCCCTCTCCCTCCTCCATCATCCCCACCTCGGTCCCTTCTCCCTCCTCCATCGTCCCCACCTCGGTCCCCTCTCCCTCCTCCATCGTCCCCACCTCGGTCTCCTCTCCCTCCTCCATCGTCCCCACCTTGGTCCCTTCTCCCTCCTCCATCATCCCCACCTTGGTCCCCTCTCCCCTTCTCCATTGTCCCCTTTTGGCTCCCTCTCCTCTCCTCCATCGCCTCCGCCTTGGCCACTCCCCTGTGCTCTCTCCCCTGGGTGCTGCAGAGCCTTCTGATCAGCCTCCCCAGGCCTGTATGATTCTCTTTACAATCAGTCAGATGCAGCCACTCCTCTGGCAACACCATCTAGGATTTCCCATTTCACTCAGAGCAGCAGTTCCGGGTTTTAGCATGGCCTGGAAGTCCTTGTAACCTTCCCCCTTCCCCACCCTCGTCACCTCCGACTTCTGACCTCATTCTTCTCCTCTCTCCCTGCTCTGTCCACTCCTGCATCCCTGGAGACATGCAAATCATGTTTGAGCCTTTGCACCTGCTGTCCCTCCTCCCTGGGAAGGTCCCTGGGAAGTGCTTCCCTGTCACCCACTGCAGGTCTGTAACTGTCCTGTGACTGCCAGAACATAGAACCACCAAGTCCGTGGCTTAAAAGAAAGCACACTTACCCTTGAACAGGTTCAGAGAGCACAAGTCCAAAATCAAGGCCTTGGGAGGGTTGGCTCCTCGGGGGGATCTGAGGGAGAAGCCCCCAACCCCTGCCGCCCGCTTCCCTGTGAGCTTCTGGTGCCTGGGCCTACAGACGCACTCTCCCGTCTCTGCCTCCATCTTCACACGGCTTCTTCCTTGAGTCTCCTCTGCTTCTAGAAACACTTGCCATAGGATTTAGGATCCACCTGGTTCATCCAGGTTTATCTCCTTTGAGATCTTTAAATCAATTACAGCTGCAAAGACTCTTTATTCAAATAAGGTCACATTCACAGGTAACAGAGGTTAGAGCTTGGATACATCTTTTTGTGGGTCACCATTCAATCTCCCTACAAAGTCCATGCTGAAAATGTGACCCCCTCAATAAGTTTTTCTCTGACAGACCCAAGAAGCCCCTTACCCACAGCTTGGCTTGATTTTTCTGCATAACACTTATTGGTTTATTGCAGTTTTCCCAACTAGAAGATAAATTTTTAAGGGCAAGAGTATTGAACTGTTGACTGTTGTAATGCCAGGCTGTTCTGTTTACTGTCGTAACCTCAAGTCCTAGGATGAACCTTTGTCCTGGTACATAGTCTTTGAGCTAAACGGAGGCTTGCTGGGATTTTAACGGAAAACCTGAAGTGCCTACTTGGCAGGAATTAAACTCCAAATTCTGTTTCCCTGCAGTAGGCAGCAGGGAAACCTCTGCTCTGTCTTCAGCCTTCCAGGTGTTGCTTCCCACTGGGCTTCTTGGAGTTTCACTTGTGTATTGCAGGGTGGACTAAGGATTTGAGAATTAATGTGAGCCAGGATCAGTGGCTCACTCCTGTAATCCCAGCACTTTGGGAGGTCAAGGCAGGAGGATCACTTGAGTCCAGGAGTTCAGGACCAGCCTAGGTAACATAGTAAGGTGCCGTTTCTCCAAAAATTAAAAAACTAAAATGGAATTAATGTGCAATATTTTGGGGCTGTCTCCTCCAAATTCCCTTCTTCTTAAGATTTCACCCTCAGTTTTCAGCCACTCTGGCAGCCTGAACGCCATTCCCTGACTTCCTGGGACTTACATTCCAGCTGCCCTGCCCCGAGCAGCCTGGAGAGGGCCCTCAGAGGAAAGTCATCTTAGGGTGAATTTCATCCAGAGCAGTTCCTTTCGTTCAAGGGTCGAGTCCTCTCCATTCTTTGCTTTTTTGGTCAGTTTGCTTCTTTGGCCACCGTCCAGTTGTCCTGAAACAGTGCTTTACAGCTTATCCAGAGTTCATCATTGTTCTTAGCAGGAGATTAGCCCAATCCATGCTCCTGCACTGTTACTAGAACTGGAACTCTCTTACAATCATTTTTTACATTAACTTTAGTGGTTGGCTTGCGCTCCTTTAAAAGTGAAACCACGCTGCCACTGGGCCATGTGGGGCCCTGGGATTTTTCCAGGTTAAATGCCGACTTAGAAGTTGGGAGATTGCCTCCACACGCAGACTGCCTCACAGCATGTTTTACACATGCACTCAGCCACTCTGATTAGTAAATCTCCTAAAATAAGTGCTGGGCTTATGTTCACTTCCGTTCTGGAAATAAGTGACTCTGCCCTCTGAGCTGCAGACCAGTCTGTGCCTCCAGCAGTAGCTGCAGTTCTGTGAATGATCTCTCTTCTCTGAAGGGCAGGCAGCCAGAGCTCGGGAGCCCTCCTAGTGAACAGAACAGATTGCTGACTGCGGGGTTGGTCCCCTTCTGCTCTGAGCTCAGCCTCACCGCCTTGGGCAGACAGTGAGCACAGCACAGTGGGATGGCAGCTGGCTGGAGCTCATCCTGCAAAAGGCGACGGAGGTGGCACTGCTGGTGGCTCTGTTTGACCCCAGCATGGGCAGAGGTGGGAAAGTCTGTGGGCCATGTGCAGGCCTGGGGACTCCAAGCAGATGGAACAATAAGACAAACTTGCTGAAGTCAACCAGGGCACGACATCTCCACTAGGTCACCCACAGATGCCCCAAACTCAGTACACTCCAAACATCACCCTGGTTCTTCCTCGCCAAATGTGCTCATCCCCTAGCCGCCCTCCTTCCAGGAAGAAGAACTGCCCAGTGCTTTAGGCCAGAAAACCGGGAGGCATCTTGGTCTACAATCCTTGCATCCAACCCATGATCCAATCCTACCAATTGTACTTCTGAAAGGTTTCTCGAAATTGCCGTTTTCTCTCCATCTCCTCTACCCCCAGCATTTAGAAGAGAGTCACATTGCCGATGGCCTCCCTCTGACCAATTCAGGCCCTAGAAAAGAGGTTGGAAATAAAATAAAAATGTGTTTTGCATTAATTGTTCGTTGCTCTGACTCTTCACCCCCCAATCCAGCCAAGCTATGTGCTTGTCTTTTATCCCTTGAAGACTATCCCCCAGCCCCCTCTCACCCTACTTAGAGGTAGCCAGGTCTGTGGTAAAGAGCCAGGAAAGTGGTCGGGTGGTCCTGGGTTCAAGCCTGAGGTCCATTGCTGACTGGCAATGAGCACGGTCATTTAGCTCATCTCTAAACCTCAGTCTCCCCCTTTCAGAGAGGAAATGCTATTCCTTGGTTTATAAGGTTGTTGTGGAGGCTAGTGTCTGGCACACGACAGGTAGTTTGTGATCAACAGTGTTCCTTCTCTGTGCAGTCATTGCCTGCCATCGTCGCTTCATGAGTGAGCATTTCAGAGGCCCTTCAGCCTGCATGGGGCTCTGTGGCTGCTGGAGCCCTGGACCTGGCACTCACCTTCTGTGACCGACTGAGGCCCGACTACTGTCCTCTAATCTAGGTTCCTATTTCCTGCCCTTCTGGACTCTGGACATGACTTCCCTTGCCTAACACATAGCACAGTCCTGTTCTCCTAGTTTTGGCAGGCATCACTGGCCATCTATCTTAACCAACTTGGCTTTGGCCAGCTACCCCCGGGATCCCTCCTCCAGGCCACTCCCCACGCTGCTCAACTCCTACCTGGCCCCAGACTTGGTAGCCTGACACTCAGCTGGCGTGTGGCCACTCTCCACTGTCCCCTGACTAGCATGAAAGCCCCTGGGGAACCTGCGACATTCAAAGGGGTCACATTCCAGAGCACTGCCTTGTGTCTCCACTGAGGTGATGAGCTGCAGGGCGTAAGGGGAGGGGCACAGGGTTCGGAAGGAGCAGTCACCAGGCCCTGCTGTTTACTTGGGCGAGTCCTTCATGGATCCCTGGGGCCTGCGTTGATGGATTCCTCCAGGGCCACATTGATGATCCCCTTTGACCCTGCTAGTCACCTAAGGGCAGAGCACGCTCCCCAGACAAGGGTTCTCTTCTCCTTTCCTTCAAGAGCAGGACCTGTGTGTTGAGGTCTTCCATATTTGTCAAGATTCCTAAATAGTAGCTGATAAACCACATTTGTTGACTTAAAATCAAGGACTATGGAAAGGCATCATTTATAACTGTCCTGTGGCTATTACTCCACACGCTGCTCAGTGTTGACATAAATTATAAAATAACTGACTGAGCATTCATCCACAGTTCCTGGCTCATGGCTCCCATAACCCTCGTTACAGTCTTCTGTTATAATGTTGGGTGTGCTAGGCCTGGGGGCAGCCTCAGGTAACAGAACCTCCCTGACCTTCTCCTGCCTTCCTTTATCCTGCCACAAGGCAGGACTCTAATCTTCCCACCTTTCCAACTATGGGTCTTAACACCCTGCCCTGGGAGGGTTGCACCTCATACCATGGGGGAAGCAATCCTGACAGCATGAAGCTTCCCTAAAAACCCAAGAGGACTGGGCTCAGGGAGCCTGTGCAGAGCTGACTATGTGGAGGTTTCCAGAGGATGATGTGCCCAGAGAGGGCTTGGAAACACCACACCCCTTCCCCCAGACTTCACACTATGCATCTCTTCCTCTGTGTCCTTTGTAATGTCCTTTACAATAAACCAGCAAACACAGCTGTTTCCCTGAGTTCTGTGAGCTGCTCCAGCAAATTAATCAACCCAAAGAGGGGGTCATGAGAACCCCAACTTGAAGCCCATCCATCAGAAGTTTGAGAGGCCCAGGCTTGTGACTGGTGTCTGGGGTGGGTGGCAGTCTTGGGGACTGAGCCCCCCAGCTGGTGGGATCTGGCACTATTTACAGGTAGACAGTGTCAGAACTGAACATCCGGCTGGGGCCACTGCTTGATGTGTGGGGAAAATCCCCCACGCCTTTGGTCACAGAAGTCTTCTGTGTTGATGCTTGTAGTGGTGGTGGTAGTGTGAAAGAGAAAACGCAGTTTGAGAGAGTTTTTTCATACACAACAACAAATCAGGGAGGTGGATATTGTCATCTGCATTTTATGGCTGAGAAAATTGAGGCTCAGAGAAATTAAATACATTCCCCAGAGCAGCTCACAGTTATGTAGCCACTGAATGAGGATTCAAATCCACATCTTTTTTTTTTTTGAGCAAACAATTTGTTATAATGAACCAGAAATACAAGATTCCACTGAAACTGAAACAGTTAACAGAATATGGTTGAACTTAATTAAACTTTCAAGGGAAATAAGGATGAAACAAAGCTAATGAGCGGGAAAGTCTGAGATTGGTTTGGAATAAACATGAGGATAATTGCATTTTAGCACAGGTATCTTCTGACCTCTTCCAGCACTTCATCCACTGTCATTCTCCCTTCCGACACACCTGCCAAATCAAATGGCTGCTTCCTCTACATTGTAGGTATAAACAAACCCTATAGAACCCTTCCGGACATGATACACAGCCAAGAGAAAAGTTTGTAAATTTCATACAAGGGTAGAAAGTACAATTCAACCCAGCACACTGGTTACGATATATGTGGTGTCATGTACGTAGTAGCAACTTCGATCAAATCAGAGCTGCTACCACATGCAAGCAACCACCTACACTGCTCTGTAGTGATGTCAGTGTTCTCCATTTACTAAATCACCAATGGTCCACATCTTTCTCAACCTACCCCACAGAGCCGAATGCAAAAACCAAACCGTAAGAGGGAGGAAATAATGACCGCCTGCAGATTAAAGCCACCTGTATATCAAGAAAAGCATATGGATAAAACAAAATGCTGGGACAATAGCCACCACAAACATGGCTTTAAAATGCTTGATTTATAAATCAGCAACAAACGGACAAAGGCACAGCCAGACAATTCACTGAAAGTGAGTCCCAGGTGTGCAGGGAGTACTGGCAGAAGCGTTCAGTCTCACCAGCGCGTGCAAACGTCAGTCAGCACAGAGGTCAGATTGGCAAAGCCTCGTCACATCCAGGCTTTGGCAAGACAGTAGAGACTGTCCACCAACTGCTGCTGAAACTGTCCGGCAGTGCAGTTTTCTGGGAGGGCAAACCTGGGATGTGCAGCAATGAGCTCAGAAACAGCATAGCCTTCCACTTGGCAACTGCACATCAAGAAACAGAACTCTCAGAAAGCATCTAGAACCCAGAGGGCAGAATCCAGGAAATGACTCTGTTCTGGAGTTCATCTGTCCCTTTGGGCTACACTTGACACAACAGTAAAATCACTCACCCTCACAGGTCTGGCCAGCGGCAACACACACAGTGAAAACTGTTCCAAAAAATCAAAGCTGAGAGCAGCAGGAAGATGCAGGACGTGCGGGTGGGGGTTGAAATTCAGCTCAGTTTAGATCAACCCCTGAGACCCAAGATGTTGATATCTAAGGATTTTCTCAGCCCCGAGCTCTTCAGTTTCCTTTTCCTCTTTCCATGGCTCCTTACCTTTCATTGAAATTCCCTGACAGCCCACTAAGAACCAGGCTCTGGCCGGCATGGTGGCTCAGCCTGTGAGTCCAGTGCTTTGGGAGGCTCAGGCAGGAGGATGGCTTGAGGCCAGGGATCTCAAGACCAGCCTGGGCAACATAGTGAGATCCCCCCAATCTTTAAACAACAACAAAAACCACTTTTTAAAAAAATTAGCTGCCAGCTACTTGGCAGGCTAAGGCAGGAGGATCCTTTAAGCCCGGGAATTCAAGGTTGCAGTGAGCTACAACCGTGCCACTGCACTCCAGCCTGGGCAACAGAGCAAGACTCTGTCTAAAAAAATAATAATTTTAAAAAGCATCAAGCTCTGGAATAGACCTGCTCCAGCACCTGGCCTCTCCCAAGCCCAGAGGCTCATTAGAGGGGGCCACACAAGTGCCACTCCATGTGGAACTAGCACACTGAGGCCATAGGCTGCTGGGCCTGCCTTCCCACCATGAGTGAGGTATGTGGGGCACGTGAGGGGCATTCTCAACGTGAGAGGCTCGCTCACAGTTATCCCCAAAGGAAGGTCCAGACATGTGGAAAACTCATCTCCCATAGAAAGCAGAGAAACAGCCAGATGCAGTAATCCCAGCACTTTGGGAGGCTGAGGTGGGAGGATCACCTGAGGTCAGGAGTTTGAGACCAGCCTGGCCAACATGGTGAAACCCCATCTCTACTAAAAATACAAAAATCAGCCAGGCGTGGTGGCAGGCGCCTGTAATCCCAGCTACTTGGGAGGCTGAGGCAGGAGAATCACTTGAACCCGGGAGGCAGAGTTTGCAGTGAGCCGAGATTGCGCTGCTGCACACCAGCCTGGGTAACAGAGCAAGACTCCATCTCAGAAAAAAAAAAAAAGAACGAACATGGAGAAACAGTGCTGCCCCAGCCCTGTGTGTGAGTTTGCCAGGGCTATTGTAACCACCTACCATGACCTGAGTGGCCTAAACAACAGGGCTTGATTATGTCTCAGTCCTGGGGGTCAGAGGCCCAGAAAGAGGCCAGAAGTTGGCAGGGTGGCTCCTCCCGGAAACTCTGAGGACAATCTGTTCCATGCTCCCGGTGGTTCGCTGGGAATTCTTGGTGTTCTGTGGCTTACGGAAGCATCACCTTCGCGACCTTCATGTCACACAGAGTGTGTGTGTGTGTGTATGTGTGTGTGTGTTCTTATGTGTCTCTAAATTTCCCCTCTTCATAAGGACACATTCATTTTGGTTAAGGTCCTATCCTGGTGACCTCACCGTAGAGACCTTCTCCCCAAATAAGATTACATTCTGAGATACCGGGGTTAGGACTTTGACTTGTGAATTCTGGAGAGAGATAGTTCAACCCATAATGCCTTAGATGTCATACACATTCATGACAAGGTCAGCCTTTCATGGAGATCTATCTCTATGAAAAGCAAATTGGTTGGCTGGGCACAGTGGCTCCTGTCTGTAATCACAGCACTTTGAGAGGCCAAGGGGGAAATATCACTTAAGCCCAGGAGTTTGAAACCAGCCTGGGCAACAGAGAGAGATCTCATCTCTACAAAAAATACAAAAATTACCTAGGATTGGTAGTATATGCCTGTAGTTGCCTGTGGTCCCAGCTACTTGGGAGGCTGAGGTGGGAGATTGCTTGTGCCAGGAGGTCAAGGCTGCAGCGAACCGAGATCCTGCCATTGCACTCCAGCCTGGGTGCCAGCGCAAGACACTGGCTCTGGAAAAACAAATAGGACATTTCCACCAGGCCCTGTCCTTTGGGAGTTCCCAAGCCATATAGGAAGCTTTTATACTCTAGGAACTTGTGCTGGGTTGAAGAGTGTACCCCCAAAATTCATGTCCACCTGGCACCTTAGAATGAGTCTTTATTTGGAAACTGACTCTTTGCAAACTAAGATGAGGTCATTCTGGATTCAGGTGAGCCCTAAATCCAATGACTGGCTTCATCATGAGAAAAGGGAGATTTGGATGGAGAAACGCACACAGAGAGAAGATACCATGGAAAGGCAGAGGCAGAGATCGGGTGATGGTCCACAAGCCGAGTGGCACCCAGGACTGCCAGGAGCACAGAGGCCAGAGAGAAGCCAGGAATGAATTCACCCTCAGAGCCTTCAGAAGGAACCACATCTGCTGACACCTTGATTCAGACTTCTGGCCTGCAGCACTTGAGCCAATACATTTCTGTTGTTATATGCCACCCAGCTTGTGGTAAGGTCTTATGGCAGCCCAGGAAACCAACACAGAACATAACCAAACCAGGTCCTTTGGGAGGTTATCAGCCTAACACAGAACATCTGACCCAGCCTGGGTCCTTCGGTGCCTGGGTCCTTCAGGCAGGGCTTGGCCTGATGGTCTTGGGTTTGGAGCTCACTACACTCCTTGCTGGAGTGAGCTGCCAGGTGCAGTTCACTCAGCCTCTCAGAGGCTCAGTTCATCTATCTGTAAACATCAGATAAATCTGGGCCTAACCCGTGGGAGGGTATGAAGATGAACCTCCTGAGATCAGGTATGCACAGAGCTTGGCAATAGTATGCACTCAACAGTGTATTTTTTTAAAGATGGGGTCTCGCTTTGTTGCCCAGGCTGGTCTTGAACTCCTGGGCTCAAGCAATCCTCCTGCCTCACCTTCCAAAGTGCGAGGGTTATAGGTGTGACCCATTGTCCCCAGTCTCAACAGTGTGTTTTGAAAAGTTCTTTTGGTTGCAGTTTACCAAACCAACTCACGGTAACTGGAGTAAAGGAGATTGTATTAGATGTCTGCTGAGGTTGATTATAGAAACTGGGATCGGTAGGGGAGAGCCATCACCCTGTGATGGGGATTATCTCTGTGTCTTTTGTTTGGCTGCTCTGCTGCTCACAGCAGTCCACAGCTCAGGTGTTGAGAGGGGACCAGCTCTACCAGGCTTTCAGTCACTCCACACCATCCCAAATTCACATGGGGTCATCAAGAGCTGGGAAGCTTGGGGAGGTGGACGGAGGAGTGGGAAGCACATGAGCAAACATGGTGGAAGGAGGAAGCTCTGAGCAAAGGGGAGTTCTCATGAGCAGGACAGAGACCCCACAAAGTAACAGCTGTCGCTTTAATAATCATCATTAACCCATGCATTGCCTGCAAACTCCAAAGCATGACAAATGACCTGGTTATATCCTGTTTCAAGTTATCAGAAAAAAATGTACGTAACACGCATTCTGATTCCAGGCAGGGAAGAAAGACACCAGTGGCTGTTCAGAAAGCCACAGGAAGCACCAAATAGCATGCCCAGCTCAGTGGTTGGGTCACTCTGTTGCAGACTTAAAACAGGAAAGGCCCTGGGCCCCTGTGTTGTCAGACAGACACTGTATTCTGTTATCTCCAAAACTGGCCTCTGTGAATTCTCAACCTGTATGATGTGTTTCCAAGATAAGGGGTCAAGTGGGTTTGAAATGACCATTCCGGGCATTCCTTCCTGGAGAGTCAATGCACACTTGCATATCAAAGACCCACAGAAGTCTCACAGTGTCAAGACCTGTTTACCTTTGCTAAAGGCAGCATTCCTCAAATTTACTGTAGCTTAAACACGTTTTTCACAAAACACCTACTATCATGTCCTGGAACCAGCGCTGCCTGACACTAGTACCTCCTCTGGGCTAGCTCTGACGGCACAGCCTGTCCTGAGACTGTGCTGCCAGGAAACCGCATTCCGCCCTCAGGCTCTGTTCTGAGAGTGGCCCTCCTCCGATTGCACTGGGAACCTCACCCAGGCCTCCTCTGCCCTTGGTAATCCCAGCAGTCCACTCTGCTCACCTTTATCACAGCACTCAACCCCCAGTTGCTCTTCTGTACACTTTGTGAATTTCCCACTTAAATGTATTCCCAGGACTAAACCAAATTCCCAGGAGCAAGGTGACCAGCACAGGATGGAGTCAAGGCGCTGTTTCTCTTGCATAGTAGATCTCGTTCTTCATTAAGTTCTTATTAGAAACCTTCCCAAGCTCCCAGAACTGTGCCAGAAAGTGTAGGGCCACACAGAAATAGAAAACAATCCCTGTCCTCAGAGAGCTTATTGTCTATTGAGGAGCCCAAAGAAAACTTCACAAGTTAAATAACAATATAACAATTAAATCATTCATATCAGCACTAGAAGTGTTGCAATAACAGTAGATGGTAAGCCCTAAGATGTAAGGAGCCATCGGAATCATTGGAAGCGCTCAGCACCCAATCCCAACCCCCAGAAATGCTGCGGAGGCATTGGAAGAAAATAGCAATTTGAAACCTGGTCTGCTTCCATTTATCTTTCTTCCTATCCAGGTTCACTGGGAAGGATTCTTCTCCCTAAATATTGAGGCCTGAGTAGAAAATTATCCTCCCAGAACATAGCAGGGTCCAAAAGA
The DNA here is from genome assembly GCA_963574635.1 of Cheracebus regulus. Classification (NCBI taxonomy): domain Eukaryota; kingdom Metazoa; phylum Chordata; class Mammalia; order Primates; family Pitheciidae; genus Cheracebus; species Cheracebus regulus. The sequence goes on from CAUYQU010056951.1 coordinate 144,936, forward strand.
AGACATCGTCCATGGAGGCAGAACTGGGAGAGAAGCTGGAGTGAGATTCCACAGAGGAAGGATTTTTTTATTCCAAGGATGACAATTGTGGGAGCCGTGATCACCACAGGGTACGCTATAACGGGGCAAGAGAAACGAGGGTCTTTCAATTATCCTGGAGAAGACTTTCCTTCTTCACCGTGGGTTCGGCCAAAGAAGAATGCACCACTTCTCTTATTCCCAAGTGTCACTCAGTGAATATTGGTTGAATTTGTGAGTCAATGAGTGAATGGGTGGGTAAGTGAAAAATACAGAAAAAAAAAGTCAGACTTCCCACCTGGAGCACACAGGGACCAGCACAGGATTAAAAGGCTATGTGAATGCAGGAACTGCCACATCCCTTTAGGAAAGGAAACAATTCTAGTATACTGTTTCAATGGCTTTTCCCACAATCCATTCATCAACCAGCAGGAAAAGACCAAAGTAAGTTCTTGCCCAAGAATGCGAACCAGAAAGTTAATGAGCTACCCTACATTCTCTCTCCTTTCTCTGGCACACACACACACACACACACACACACACACACACACACACACACACACACACATAACACACACACACCATGAATATCTGTCTCCTTTCTCAGCCAGGCACTATACGTCTTAGTCTTTACACCCTTATCTAGGCTTGCTCTGGAGGGCTGTCCTCCTTCTTGGGATCAGGCCTTGACCCATCCCACCCCCAGAGGCCCTCGTTCTTTTGGGAAGGGATATCTTATCTCTGTTCCGTCAGGGCAGCTAACAGCTTTGGTCAACTGCTAAGGTCTCTTGCCGAGCAAGGATCCTGAGTCTCCTTCTTAGAGTGACCAGATGGAAGTCCCCAGAAAGGATGCAGAGACAGTTTAGAACTTCCACCCTTAATGCAGTGAAACCATGGCCCATGAGGACCAGGTGAAATGGAAGCTGCAGGGTCCGGCTTCCTCTACCTGGACTCTCCTCTGCTACATTTTCTACCTGTGGGAAGAAATCATATCCATCCTTACAGCAAGTGCTCCTCCCTGATTTTCCTACCGAGATGCAACAACTGCACAGGATTGGTTATCTACATCCTCATCACTCCTTTGACATCTTTTTTTTCAATTTTTTTTTTTTTTTAAAGATGGGGTTTCACCATGATGGCCAGGCTGGTCTTGAACTCCTGACCTCAGGTGATCCACCCACCTCAGCCTCCCAAAGTGCTAGGATTACAAGCATGAGCCACCATGCCCTGCCACGCCTTTGACATCTTAAGACCCACTGAAGGCAGGAACTGTGCCTCACTCATCCCAGTATCCCTCCTTCCACACACTGCACACAGTAGGTGTTCTGCTGTGCACTGACAGCGGCACTGAGCTCTGTGCCAATGTAATATACAGGGGTGATTCCATCTGGTCCTTTCAGTGATCCTATCTTGCATTGTGATTACATTTCAGTGTAGGAAAAAATCTTCCATGGGAAGAAAACCCATATCATCTTTGTTCTGCTTGAGGCCAGTCTGGATTTTATAAACTGCAGCTAATTTTATGAACTGTTCTTTGTCTGGAGATGTTGATAGAAAGAATTCTACTTGAGCACAGGATGCAAATAAGTGGCAAACTATTTTCCTATTACGTTCCTAAAATAGACTGGAAGCTGGCGCAGAACGCTTCAGATGGGCCTGTCCCCTTGAGCGTCATTTATGGCTGAGACTAAAATTAGGCAAAGCCCAGGCCTCTCCAGAAGGTGTTCGATTGTTGGGTGCCATCTCAATGTAAAGAAATCTCAAGTAATTTTCTCATGAAAAAGGCTTCAGAGCATTATTCAGCACATCAAAAAAACTTGAAATGTTTGTGCTATTTTAAAATTGGCAAGGCAAGGACATAGAGTACTTTTAAAAGCCACTGCCAAAAAATATGGTAAGCATCTTCCTATAACATTGAAAGAGCTCCGAAACATCTGTGCTACATTTCCGTTCTGGAGGACTGCAGTTGAGTGATTGATAAGGATGATGTTTTGCTCATAAATACAGTGATTTCTCAAGGAGAAAAGCTGCTCAGCAACACGGGAATGGTGGAGGAACATCGTGATTCCATATTCAAAATGCCCCATGGGAGGTAGGGATGTATGTGAACTATCGAAGGCTGCAGGAGCCATCCCATAACAAAAATCACCTGTGCGGCAGTTCATGGAAAAACAGCAGCAAAATCCACACACAGCCTGGCATAACCCTGACTGTGCCATCTGGGTTACAGACACTCAGTCAGTGACCAGGAGTGCAGAATAACTCCTAACCACCACGGGAAATGGATTAACTGGCAGAGGGGCGGGGGAAGAAGTGAGCTTCATGATACTTCTCACAATGAAATAATAAGCCAACCCAGGATTGTGGGTGACTCACCTCCTTATCTTCAAGTCCTAGTGATATTTACCTATGGTTCTTCTGCAGGAGAACCACGTGCTACGGGGATCTGAGGCCCCGTGAAAATGGAGAAGGGGCAAATAGATGGAACTACTCCAACCCCCTAAGCTCTCCTAGAAAATGGGAGTTAACTATGCAAAACACTAAATGTGCCTCCAGAGCACCTGTTTCTCCAGCACCTATTCATCTGGGTCTCCACAGCCTGGAGGAAGTGATGTGTCAGGAAGCCCCCTAAGTTATGGACCTTTCAACATTGATTACAATAAAACAGTGAGTTCAATATGACACCTAGAAGGCAAACACCCTCTTGTGTTGCTTGTGTTTTCATTCGTTTAGTTGTTTTCCCACCACGATTTTTAAAATACTCTTTTTTTTAAAATTGAAGCATGATTTAGACATGATAAGTGTGCATAAATTTTAAGTGTGCATGCATTTGCACATGCAACTTTTGACAAATCTGTACATGCACACCACAGAGGGGCCCAGCTTTAAAACTAAAGTCCCATCCTCCTGGAAGCCCCTTACACCCAGATAAACTGCATGGCTGGTCACCCACATAACCACCATGTCACTGAAGATACAGATTATTTCCGTCACCCCACAAATTTCCTTGTGCCCCTTTGTAGCCAAACCCCCCACCCTCCAAAGGTCACCCCTCTTCTAAATTCTATCATCATAACTTAGGTGTTTCCTGTTCTGGAATATCATAGAAATCGAATCATTCCATATGTATGGTTTTGTGAGTGGCTTCTTTCACTCAACACATTTTTGAGATTCATTCACATTGTTGCCTGCATTAGGCGTTCATGTTATTGCCACATAGTATGGAATCCATGATTTAGGATAATTTGGTTATCCCCTCCCCTGTTAATGGACATTGGGTTGTTTTCAGCTTTGGGATATTATGAGCCAGACTTCCATGAGCATCCTTGTACATGTCTCTTTGTGGGCATGTTTTCACTTCTCTTGGGTAAATACTTAGGAGTTGAATGACTGGATCATATGGTGGGTAATGTTTCCAAGAAACTCCCAAACAGCATTCCAGAGCGGCTGTGCAATTTTCCACTCCCACCAGCAATGCAGGAGGTCCCAGCTGCCCTGCGTCCTCACCAACATGTGGTCTTGTCAGTCTTTTTAACTGTAGACAGTCTAGTGGGTATGAAGGTATATCTTACTGTGGTTCTATTTTGCATATCCCTGATGATGAAGATGGTGGCCACCATTCTTTATATCTCCTTGGCCATTTGTGTATCTCCTTATATGAGATATCTGCTCAAGTCTCCAAGTCTTTTGCCCATTATCTAAATGACGTATTTATCTTTTTCTTATTGACTTTTAGGAAGTCTTGACATATTCTAGATTCAAGTGTTTGGTTACATCTACATATTGTGGATATTTTCTCTCGGTTTGTGCCTTGTGTTTTCATTTTCATAATCGTGTTTTATAAAGGCAGAATTCTAAAATTTTGATAAAATTCAATTTATCAATTTTGTATTTTATGGCCAGATGCAGTGACTCACGCCTGTAATCCCAGCACTTTGGGAGGCCAAGGCAGGCAGATCACCTGAGGTCAGGAGGTTGAGACCCACCTGACTAACCTGGTGAAACCCCATCTCTACTAAAAATAAAAAATTATCTGGGCATGGTGGTGAGCTACTTGGGAGGCTGAGGCAGGAGAATCACTTGAACCTGGGAGGCAGAGGTTGCAGTTAGCCGAGACCACACCATTACACTCCAGCCTGGGTGACAGAGTGAGATTCCGTCTCAAAAAAAAAAAATTCTATTTTATGATTGTGCTTTTTGTGAACTGTTCAAGAAATATTTTCCTACCTCAAGCTTCTAAAGATATTCTCCTACATATTCTTCCAGAAACTTAATAGTTTTTGCTTTTAAGTTGAGGTCTAAAATCTCTCATGATTTACTTATTGTGTATAGTGTGAAGTAGGCATCAAAGTTCTTTTTTGTCATGTAATGGTCCTGGCTTCATTTACTAAAATATACTTTTCTTTCTCCATGGAATTATTTTGGTGCCTTTGTCAAAACTCAACTGACCACTGTGGGATCCTGAATCCCTAGAACCCGTTCTTTTAAAAAATATTGTTTCTCTTGATTTCAACTATTCAGAATGGTGAAAAAAAAAATTTAAAGAAAAACGTTTTTTGGAGATCCAAGATGGCCACGTAGCAGCAGGTCAGGATTGTAGCTCCCAGTCAAAGTGCAGAGAGTGAGTGGATGCCGCAATTGCAGATGAATTTTTGATGCCCACAAACTGGGAGATTTCCGGTGAAGGAGCCACACGGGTCGCCAGTGTGACTCTTTTGGCCGGCGCGGCTGTTTTGCTGGTGCCCCAGCGCGGTGCTTCTCAGTATGGAGTATACGGGACTGGGTGCCCTTTTAGTCGGGCTCCACTGGTCCCATCCCCAGAAAGAGAATAGCAATTGGAAGCACTGAGGACTGAGAGCAAGCACAGCTGAACCCGGGAAGGCCCAGCTCTGTGGGGAAGGGGCGTCCACCAAAGGAAAACTAAGAAACAGAAAAAACTTCATCACCAACAAGCCAGACGTCCACTCAGAGACCCAATCTGAAAGTAGGCAATTACAAAGATGACAGGTGGATAAATCCACAAAAATGGGAAGAAACCAGTGCAAAAAGGCTGAGAACACCCGAAATCAGAATGCCTCTCCTCCTACCGGGGATCGCAGCTCCTCATCAGCAAGAGAACAAGGCTTGA
>CAUYQU010056952.1:0-22671 GCA_963574635.1 Cheracebus regulus
GGGCTGCTCCGCCTGGGAATCTCCTGGTCTGGGGGTAATAAAAATCCGTCTGGAAATGCGGTGTCCACTCACCCTCTGCACTTTCACTGGGAGCTGCAATCCTGAGCTGCTCCTAATCCGCCATCTTGGATCTCTCTCCTCTTTTTTTCTTTCTTTTGCTGTTTCTTTCTTTCTCCTCTTCTCTCTTTTTCTAAAATCACTTCCTCGTTCTTTCTCTTTCATTTTTTTTCTTTCTTTTGCAGTTTCTTTCTTTCTCCTTTTCTCTCTTTTTCTAAAATCTCTTCCTCTTCCTTTCTCTCTTTCATAAAAAAATAAATAAATAAATAAAGGTCACTCACTTCTTATTAGTCAGAGTATGTAGCTATCTATCCCCAATGATTTGTTTAAGCATTTATTCCATGTAACTTCTAGTGATATTACTTTTCCTGACCATGAGAAACAGTAGTCATAGTTTTGAATAAAGCCTATCTCTCATTTTAAATCTACTTTTTTTTTGTTGAAGGAAGTATTTTTTGGTCTTTCTTTCTTGCATTCTTGGTTTTTTTAATTTTTATTTTCTGAAAGAAAGAAAAAGAAAAAGAAAGAGTGAAAGAAAGAAAGAAAGAAAGCATGAAAGAGAGAAAGAAAGAGGAAGAGAAAGAGGGAGATTGAACGGGATTCTTGTTCTATTGCCCAGGCTAGAATGCAGTCTAAAAATGAGTATTAAAAACCTCTTTTATGCCAATAATTGTGCTTAACAATGGAGACAGGAAGCAATAAGGGATGAAAATAACAAACAAGCAGCCAATCAATATTTTATATAAACCTGTGAAACGCTATGCAATTGCTGAGGAGTGATTTACTTCCAATTATGTGGTCACTTTTAAAATAGGTGTAATGTGATACTGAGAAAAATGTATGTTTTGTGGATTTGGGGTAGAGAGTTCTGTAAATATTTGTTAAGTTTACCTGCTCCAGGTCTGAGTTCAAGTCCTGGATATCCTTGTTAATTTTCTCTCATTGATCTATCTAATATTGACAGTGTAATGTTAAAGTCTCCCACTATTATTGTGTGGGAGTCTAAGTCTCTTTGTAAGTCATTAAGAACTTGCCTTATGTATCTGGGTGCTCCTGTATTGGGTATGTATATATTTAGGATCATTAGCTCTTCTTGTTGCATTGATTCTTTTACCATTATGTAATGTCCTTCTTTGTTTCTTATGGTCTTTGTTGCTTTAAAGTCTGTTTCATCAGAGACAAAAATTGCAGCTACTGTTTTGTTTATTTTTTTTGCTCTCCATTTGGTTGGTAAATCTTCCTCCATCCCTCTGTTTTGAGTCTTTGTGTATCCTTGCATGTGAGATGGGTCTAGATACAGCATACCAATGGGTTTCAGTTTTTTATCCAATTTGCCTGTCTGTGTCTTTTGATAGGGGCATTTAGTCCATTTAAATTTAGGATTAATATTGATATATGTGAGTTTGATACCGCCATTTAATGCTAGCTGGCTGTTTTGCACATTAGTTGATGTAGATTCTTCATTATGGTGATGCTCTTTACATTTTGGTATGTTTTTGGAATGGCTGATACTGGTTGTTCCTTTCTATGTGTAGTGCATCTTTCAGAAGCTCTTGTAAAGCAGGCCTGGTGGTGATGAAATCTCTGAGTACTTGCATGTTAGCAAAAAATTTTATTTTTCCTTACTTATGAAGCTTAGTTTGGCTGGATATGAAATTCTGGGTTGAAAGTTCTTTTCTTTAGGGATGTTGAATGTTGGCCCCCACTCTCTTCTGGCTTTTAGGGTTTCTGCTGAGAAATCTACTGTGAGTCTGATGGGCTTTCCTTTGTGGGTAACCTGATCTTTCTCTCTGGCTGCCCTTAGCATTTTCTCCTTCATTTCAACCCTGGTGAATCTGCTGATTATGTGCCTTAGCGTTGCTCTTCTTGAGGAATATCTTTGTGGTGTTCTCTGTATTTCCTGGACTTGAATATTGGCCTGCCTTGCTAGGTTGGGGAAGTTTTCCTGGATAATATCCTGAAGAGTATTTTTCCAGCTTGGATTCATTCTCTTCGTCACATTCAGGTACACCTATCAAACGTAGATTAGGTCTTTTCACATAGACCCATATTTCTTGGAGACTTTGTTCATTCCTTTTTACCCTTTTTTCTCTAATCTTGCCTTCTCGTTTTATTTCATTGAGTTGATCTTCGACCTCTGATATCCTTTCTTCTGCTTGGTCAATTCGGCTGTTGAAACTTGTGCACGCTTCGTGAAGTTCTCGTGTTGTGTTTTTCAGCTCCGTCAATTCACTTATATTCTTCTCTAAGTTGTCCACTCTCATTAGCATTTCGTTAAATCTTCTTTTAGGGTTGTTAGTTTCTTTGCATTGGGTTAGAACATGTTCTTTTAGCTCACAGAAATTTCTTATTATCCACCTTCTGAAGCCTGATTCTGTAAGTTCATCACACTCATCCTCCGTCAGGCCTTGTTCTCTTGCCGATAAGGAGCTGCGATCCCTTGTAGGAGGAGAGGCATTCTGATTTCAGGTGTTCTCAGCCTTTTTGCACTGGTTTCTTCCCATTTTTGTGGATTTATCCACCTGTCGTCTTTGTAATTGCCGACTTTCAGATTGGGTCTCTGAGGGGATGTCCGGCTTGTTGGTTATGAAGTTTTTTCTGTTTCTTAGTTTTCCTTCGGCGGGTGCCCCTTCCCCACAGAGCTAGGCCTTCCCGGGTTCAGCTGTGCTTGCTCTCAGTCCTCAGCGCTTCCAATTGCTGTTCTCCTTGTGGGGATGGGACCAGCCGAGCCGACTAAAAGGGCTCCCAGTCCCATATACTCTGCACCGAGAAGTGCTCCGCTGGAGCGCCAGCAAAACAGCTGCGCCGGCCAAAAGAGTCGTGCTGGTGACCCATGTGGCTCCTTTGCTGGGAATCTCCCAGTTTGTGGGCATCAAAAATTCATCTGCAATTGCAGCATCCACTCAGTCTCTGCGCTTTCACTGGGAGCTACAATCCTGAGCTGCTGCTACATGGCCATCTTGGATCTCTCTCCGCCTGGTGATGAAGTTTTTTCTGTTTCTTAGTTTTCCTTTGGCGGACGCCCATTCCCCACAGAGCTGGACCTTCCTGGGTTCGCTGTGCTTGCTGTGAAACTCTCAGTCCTCAGTGCTTCCAATTGCTGTTTTCCTTGTGGGGATGGGACCAGCCGAGCCCATCCGTCCCGTATACTCCACACCGAGAAGCGCCGCGCTGGGGCACCGGCAAAACAGCCGCACTGGCCAAAAGAGTCGAGCTGGCGACCCGTGTGGCTCCTCTGCTGGGAATCTCCCGGTCTGTGGGTAACAAAATTCGTCGGAAAGTGCGGAGTCCACTCGTCCTCTGTGCTTTCACTGGGAGCTACATTCCTGAGCTGTTGCTAATCGGCCATCTTGGATCTCTCTCCCGAATTGTTTTATTAATTTCAGACAGAGCAGACTTCAGACCAAGGAAAGTTATTGGGGTAAAGGGGCATTGTATGATGATAAAAAGGCCAATCTCTAAGAAGACGTAACAGTCTTTAAGGGTATGTGCTTAACACTAGAGTGTTAAAATACATGCAGCAAAAACTGACAGCACTACAAGGAGAAATACATGAATTCACTATTCAGCATGTCTATGAGAACATTACTTAGATTTCATTTTACAGACCCATTGACCTCCAAAATACAACATGATTCTCATTATATATATGCTCTCATTTAACTGGGCCATTTTGGGAGCTTGTTTAGAGGTTCTAGCAGGGGAGTGCAGCTACTCATATATCCTTGACTGAAGACTGGTCCTCCTCCATAGGGATTGGTTGTCCTCTTCAATCGAGCGCACAGTTTTGGCAGGGATGCACGTGGAGCAGTGAGGGAGGAAGGGGACACTTGCCTAGACAGCCAGATTAGCTGAACCAACCCTGGCGATCAATGGGGCAACACATGTCACACCCAGATCACCCTCACATCCAACTGGGCCATTTCATAAGCTCTATTAGATTTACATCAGTTTGAACTATTGTTCATCTGTTTCCACAAGCATTGTTCCAACTCCTTGGCCTTCTAAATTTTTGTTCAACTGTTAGTTCTGCTTCTTAGCTTCATTTTAGAGGACATCATATAAGCCCTTTATCCTTAGTTCTATTTATTTTCCACAATCAAAACACACATAAATGAACTTTTTTTGTATGTGAAATAGGGTCTCACTCTGTCACCCAGGTTGCAGTGCAATGGCACAATCTTGGCTCACTGCAACTTCTACCTCCCAGGCTCAAGGGATCCTCCCACCTCAGCCTCCTGAGTAGCTGGGACCATAGGCACATGCCAACACACCTGGATAATTTTTTGTATTTTTTGGTAGAGACAGGGTTTTGCTATGTTGCTCAGGTAGATCTTGAACTCTTGAGCTCAGGCAATCCACTTACCTTGGCCTCCCAAAGTGCTGAGATTACAGGTGTGAGCCACTGCACTCAGCCTGAATTTTTAAGGTATATAAAATACTGGCAAAATTTCTGAGCTACACACTTTTTAACCATTACATTCAAGTACAATAACTCCTTACATCACTGTTAGTTTCCTATCCATGGGCCCTAAGAATTCTAAAACAAAATATAATGAAGCAACCACTTTTTCAAAAAAAATGACAGAAAATGTGTAAATAAAGTGATAGGATTCTACACAGTTGGAGAAATACAGAGAAAAAAAAAAACACAAGAGGGAGACTGGGGGAAATGCATGCCCAAGAACTCTATTTAGATGATCACCTGTCATATATGTGGAGAAATTTGGACACCGTAGAATGCAAACTGTGTTCCTCTTATAAAGGAAACAAACACTGAAGAGCCAAAGAAGAAATTAGAGGATTTAAACTGATATTGGCTGGGCACAGTGGCTCATGCCTGGAATCCCAGCACTTTGGGAGGCTGAGGCGGGTGGATCACTTGAGGTCACGAGTTTGAGACCAGCCTGGCCTACCTGGTGAAACTCCATCTCTACTAAAAATACAAAAATTAGCTGGGCGTGGTGGCAGGTGCCTGTAATCCCAGCTTCCTGGGAGGCTGAGGCAGGAGAATTACTTGAACCCGGGAGGTGGAGGTTGCAGTGAGCCAAAATGGTGCCAGTGCACTCCAGCCTGGGTGACAGAATGAGACTCCATGTCAAAACAAAACAAAATAAAACAACAATAAAAAAAACTGATATGGTTAGGACCTTTGTGTCCCTACCAAGATCTCATCTTTAATTATAATCCCCACAATCCCCAGGTGCTGAGGAAGGAACAAAGTGGACGTGATTGGATCATGGGGGGGATCCCTTCATGCTGTTCTTGTGATAGTGAGTGAGTTCTCACGAGATCTAATGGTCTTATAAGAGACTGTTTCCCCTTCACTCTGCCACTCTTCTCTCTCCTGTTGCTCTGTGAATAGGTGCCTTCTGCCATGATTATAAGTTTTCTGAGGCATTCCCAGCCATGCAGAACTGTGAGTCAGACAGTTCTTTATAAATTACCCAGTCTTGGGCAGTTCTTTATAGCAGTGTGAGAACGGACTAACACATAAACATTTAGTGTGAAAACTAAAATATGAAGAGAGTTTTAAGAAGACCTAGAAACAAGATATCATCTTTATAAATCTGTAAATTTTGCATGTAATACAGATATTTGAGAAACTGAATTAGGTCCTTCTTTGGAAGTCATTGCAGCGCTTTCTTAGTTCCAAAGTTTGCTTAATGTTTCATATCTGTGGCCCTTACTTTTAAACTGTCCAATGCTCCATAGATGGTACAACTACCCCTTCACCAAGCTTTCAGGTTACCAATACAGGACTAATTGACTGAAAGAGCAGTCAGAGGGTGGAAAAATGCTACCAGAGGAACTTAAAGAACAATAGAGCCAGAAAGTCAAGCTCCGACAAAGTCAAACAAAAAAAGGTAAACATTAAATGCTGGAAACACCAGTTAGAAATACAGTTTTAATGGGTTAGTTGCAAAATCTAAGTCATTCAGAGCTGGAAGTACATGTATAGTGATTGGCAACATTCATGTACTCATGGCTCATTTTCATCAGCCAATGAACTACCTGAAAGGTAAAAACTGCTAATAGACACCAAGCTTACTATACGATAAATAGTCAATAAATATTGTCTTCCCTCCCATTGCCACCTCTAGGCCATCAGAGAAGCTCCATTCTTAATGTACAGCCATGCAGCATAGAGTAGGTGGATGATTTGACCCTAACCCAGACTGTGAAGTTTCCTGTGTACGCACCTGATTGCCGTAAGCATACAAAAAGTGGCTTCGGGGATGAAACACCATTCCAACGGGAGAAGAGAACGATGAAGGAAATTGAAAAACTGGAAATTTTGGTTGTAAACTTGGTTCACCATTTTTCAGGATGCTCACAGAGGCAGTGACAGTTTTTTGGGCCTAGGTAAGCAAATGATGGGCAAGTCATAAGAATTCGGCCATTATTATTAGTCTGTGTCACAATTTTTAGGGTTTCCCATTACTTGGATTTTGATTAAGAGAGAGATACACCCATTAACACAACACAGAACTAAAAGGATTAGCAATAATTGTTATCTCTTTACTCCACCACTCTGGCCCCTGCCACACACCCATCTTACAGTTGTTGAAAATGAAGTTTAGGAGATTAAATAATGTGTGCAAAATTCTGTAATTAACAACAAAGAGAGATTTACTATAGAATCACTGCTGAACTTGGCAGACAGATTCCAATGCCCATGCTTATAACTATCATGCGAAAAGTGTGAATGCCTAAGCCACACTCCAATTCTATTCAACTATGATTTTAAAGGGGATCAGAATATGACACATCAGGCCAGGCACGGTCTTCAGCTTAAAATTATCTTTATATAAAAGTGGCTTGTGATCCCAGCACTTAGGGAGGCCTATGTGAAAGGACTGCTTGAGCCTAGGAATTTGAGACAAAGTGAGACCTAACTGTATAAAAAATAAATAAAAATTAGCCAGGCATGATGACATGCACCTGTAGTCCCAGCTACGCATCAGGCTGAGGCAGAGGATCACTTGAGCCAGGAGTTAGTCTGTGGTGAGCTATGATCACACCACTGCACTCCAGCCGATTGACAGAGTGAGTCGCTGTCTCAAAATAAAAAAAATAAATAAATAAATAAAATAGATACACCTCAAAATATGCCACTTTTGGCTAGGCATGGTGGTTTACACCTGTAATCTTAGCACTTTGGGAGGCTGAAATGCGTGGATCACTTGAGACCAGGAGTTCGGGACCAGCCTGGACAACATGGCAAAACCCTGTCTCTACTAAAAATACAAAAATTAGCCAGTGTGGTAGCACACACCTGTAATCCCAGCTACCTGGAGGCTGAGGCAGGAGAATTTCTTGAACCCGGGAGGCAGAGGTTAGAGTGAGCTGAGATCACCCCTCTGCACTCCAGCCTGGGTAACATAGTGAGATCGTGTCTCAAAATAAAAAAAAATGCCATTCTTACATAAAGATAGTTTTAAGCTGAAGACTGTTGACATTCAACAGATGGAGGGAAGAAATCTTGGAGCTTCTTGTGTCTCACTAAAAGCAGGAACTTCTGGGAAATGAGGCTGACAGAAATTCCTCTTTGTGGCAGATCTACTCCCAGAAGAAAGAATGCAAATAAAACCTGTCCCAAATTCCTCCTCCGGAGGAGTTTTATAGCCCTGAAGAAGGAAAGACCACTCATACTACAGATCTATACCTACATTTACAAACATTATCAAAAACATCCATATCTCCTGGCCAGGTGCTGTGGCTTACGCCTATAATCCTAGCACTTTGGGAGGCCAATGCAGGTGGATCACTTGAAGTCAGGAGTTCAAGACCAGCCTGGCCAACATGACAAAATCCCATCTCTACTAAAAAATACAAAAATTAGCCAAGTGTGGTAGCAGACTCCTGTAATCCCAGCTACTTGGGAGGCTGCGGCAGGAGAGGTTGAGTCTGGGAGGCAGAGGTTGCAGTGAGCTGAGATCGCGCCACTGCACTCCAGCCTGGGCGACAGAGTGAGACTCCATCTCAAAAAACACCAAAAAACAACAAAAAAAGAATTTGTATGTCCTGTTTGCTGTCCTAAAAACCCATTTATCTTTTTTTAAAAAAAGGAATTTGTTTTTCCATAAATGCTTTTCTCCCTCACCCCTTCACCTATTAAGATGGTACCTAACCATCCAAATTTTAACCACTTGACTGAGTTTCTTCAATGAGTGCACACATGAATAACTAGAATAACTATTTTCTCCTATTAGTCTTTTTTTTTTTTTGGTTTAATTGGCAAGGGTCCAGGCATTGAACATAAAAAGGTGGAGGAAAAATTTTTTTCCTTCTCTACAATTTTGATGATAGGGGCTAAACTTATGGTTCTGTTTATTTGTTTTTTCAGACTGGGTCTTGCTCTGTCACCTCGCCTGGAGTGCTAGAGTGCAGTAGTGCCTCAGTGTAGTCTTGAAGTTCTGGCCTCAAGCCTTCTGCCTCAGCCTCTGAGCTGCTGGGATTACAGGCATGAGCCATCACCACTGGCAGTTTATGTGTTTTTTAATGGCTCTAAGAAGAATTCTAATTCACAGGTAGGGTTAAGGACCTTTGGAAAAAAAAATATAGATCTGTGGCAATTAATTCCATTTTTTTGTTTAATTAACCATTTTATGGAACGTTAAATTTATATAGAAAAATCCCAGCTTATATTCTTTAGAGAGTCAGAAAGGGAGAATCACTATGCACACAGCATGTTTTCCATTTTCATCAAAATGAATGACATGAGGCAAGAAATCTCTAAAGTGTCAAACTATATTATTGATCTTAAATAATTTTTCTGTAGTCAATTTTATGAGGTTCTGTTGCCAAAGATAACAAGAACTTGAAAATAACTTTTGCTAAGGTAAATTTTTATTGTCATGTCAAGATAAATTCTGTCTGGGATATAAGGCTTACCCGGTTATAGAAGAGGTAAACTCCAGTATGATGCTCTTGGTCAACAAGAAATGTCATCACACTTGGAGGACTTTTCATTTCTTTAAAAATGTGAAGTAAGCAGGGTAACCATTCAAGAAATGGTTCTTTACTATAAAAACAAGAGCTTGACTATAAAAAAAAAAAAGGGAAAAATTAATGATGTTTTTGAAATAAAGTTCTAATTAGTTCTCTTAGTGCAACTAGCCCAATTGTTCATAGAACTAATATTTACAGTTTTCTGAACAAACATAGAAATTAACCCTCCCTCCATGGTCTTAAAACCCACTGGTCTTTAAACTCCCTGATCTTAAAACCTACACTTGTCTCATCTGAATTCCTTCTTTAGGAAATCGACCTTCAGGCAAGGAACTCAACCCTCAGGCAAGGAAGTGAAACTCTTCAGATCACCACATACAAACAATGAGAAATCAGACTCCTCATCCATCATGACTGCTTCCTTATCCATCTCTAATTCCTGTTTTCCTACCTTCCTTTCTGTGTAAACCCCCAAAGTGTACTCAGTCAGAGAGACAGGTTTGAGATTTTTATCTCCCATTCTCCTTGGCTGTAGCACCTGATTAAAGCCTTTTTCTCTGGCAATACTTGCTGACTCAGTGATTGGCAGTCTAGGCAGCAGCAGGACCTAGACTGAACTCCTGGTGTTTTAGTGACAGTAGGAAAATAAATGAACCACCATTGTGTTGTCCTGACTGATCACAATTGTTTTTTTGTTTTTGTTTTTTTAATCCTTAATGTCTGTGCCCTCTTATGAGGGATATGAGCCCAGAATACATTGCAATGAATCTCTTTCTGTTTTTTTTTTTTTTTTTAGAATCATTGCGTAGGTCCTAATTAACAACACCACTGGGAGCAAAGAGCGATTGTGAAGCTTTTCAGTCTATAGAATTGCTATATTTTAGATTAATTACAATCCATGAAATCATGCATAACAAAATGTCTTAACTTATAAAATATTCAGTATCATACCTCACTTAGGGTTCTGTTTCTCTCAAAGGTGACTGCAACATAATCAGCTATAAAATATAAGAGTACAGAAATTATCAGCGCATCTGTATTTCTAAAACTGGAAGGGTTAGTCTTAGTAGTCTTTATGAAAGTTATTTTTGCAAACTTTTATTATTATTCTTATTTTCATTTACCTACTTGCAAAAATAACTTATCTTTATATTTTGTTCTAGTTTTATTTTATGTCATTGTATTAAATCTAGTTGTAAGTGAGTAGCTTAGGTTAAAAATGCATTTTGAAGCTTTATTTTTTTCCTTTCTTGATTTTTGCCTTGAAAACATAGTTTGGAAGTTTGTTTCCCTCTCTTCCCACCAGACATTCCTTTGCACTGCTAGATTATCTAATTATGTGCCTGCTTAGAAGTTCCTGGGGCTAATTTTGAAACAAATCCAACATGGAGACTCAGTTATAAAATTCCAGAGATTACCTCAAGGAGGTTAGTCTCCAACCTGGCCATTGTGGAGATGACACCAGCCTACGTTCCAGGTGAGCCACGATTCAAGATAGCCAATGGGACAAGACACACAGACTTTGCACCCAGCATCACCCCTGCCTGCCTCCCACCCCAACTTCCCCCTTCTAAACTCCTCTCCCTAGCCTAAAGTTTGGAATGATCTTTTAAAGGCATGGGCCTGGCCATTCTCCCAACTGCTGGCTTTTGGAATAAAAGTCACTTTCCTTTCACTGCATCTCATCCTTGTTCATTTGGCTTTATAGGTAGCAAGCAGTTGAGCTTGCATTCATTACAAATTTGGTAGTCCCAATAGAGAGCCTGCATTTCGAGTGGTCTAGTCTGTCAACCTTGTCTGCAACAAGTGGGGCAATTGACTGCAGCAGTCTGCCAGGGCTTACCTATTCATGCTACTGGATGGGTCAAGAGTTGCTCATGAATACTAATTGCTTCTGGCTAGCTAACCCTGCTGCTGGGGCTCTGGGGATTTTCCCAGCAGCTGCTGAGATATTTTGTCTCAGGGAATCTCCCTTCTCTCCCTGTCATGGCATTAGCTGCCTACTGCACTTTGCTGGTGCAGGGAAAGTGACATGTGAAGAAGTTGACAGGCTTCAGAACTGTATAAGTCAACTGGAATGCACCCAGGTCTCCTCTGTCTCTTCTGTGATAACACTTGAGCTCTGCTCCATTTGGACGTCGATGCTTGTGACGTTGTCTGGGCAGGTACACCATCTTTATCTGTGGCACCACTTGAGCTTTGTTCTCTTTTGACCTAGATGTTCATGGGGCCATCTGAAGTTGAGACAAGCTTTCAGGACTTTTATCTAGTCCCCTTGATGGGGAATCAGCTTGGGAGTGCACCGTGTGAATCTGTAACTGTGTATGTATGTGATCTACATTTGGGCCCTTATGTACTTGCTGCTTTCTTATCTTCCCCTCACTCAATCCAGGGATCCAACCCTGAAGTAGAACAACTTCTGTCATCCTGGCTCTTGGCTGGGTTGCTCTTTCTAGGATTCTAAAGTACTTCTCACAGCTGTGCCAGATTTTATGGGGAAAAGAAGTATGTGAATTCTTTTGCGGGTTATCTAATACGCCTGTCATCCTGCTTATGGTTTTCAATGCTATTTGTATCAACAGAAGGTCGGAAATACCTGGGATGAATATTTAAACAGTCCCAACTCCAGTTCTTTTGTCCTTTTGCCCTTTCTATCTGCCTGTTTTGCCATTTCATTTGTTGCCCTCCCATTAGTGTTTACTGGGATTGCAGCAGGACCTGGACTTAGATTAAGGTTGATGTACTAAAAAAGGCTATACTGGTCATTGCCAGTCATCGGCCTGTTGGGGAAATTAATTCTTTGACATCTTGGGCTGTCCTGTGTGGAAAAACTTATACAGGCATACCTATTGGGACTGTGAATGGTACCGTCAACACTGGTTGTGTGAAGTAAGGAGAATTCAGCCAACTCCTGGCAATCTAGTTGCAGGGAATTATTGATACAGAGACAAAAGCAAGGCATCAATATAGGCTGCTCCTTTGCTCACTAGAGGCCCCTGATTTTGTCATCCTCTTTGGAACTCTAGATGGTTACATATTATGGTCCATTTCTGTGCATTTTAAACTGATGGGAAAGTTATAACAAAAAAAAAAAAATTCAGAGCTCAAATGGTTAATTTGCAACTATAAAGTTAATCAGAGTTCTAAAGCTCTCTATCTTCTCTTTTTTTCTTCCTGCTTTGAATCTGCTTTTACTAAGCAGTGGTGCCAAGATAAGACTCATTATTTATGGTCTAACTGAAATGTAAACATTGAAAACTCATTTGGAATGGAAGAAAAAAAGGATAAAAGATACTTTTAAAAACTGAACTGCTACATGAAATTTAAAGTAGTTTTTTTCTAATTCTGTAAGGAACGTCAGTGATATGGAACTAAAAAGGAGTCTGTATAGCCGAGAAAATCCTAAGCAAAAAGAACAAAGCTGGAGGCATAATGCTACCTGACTTCAAATTATGCTACAAGTCTACAGTAACCAAAACAGCATGGTACTGGTACCAAAATAGATATATAAACCAATGGAACAAAACAGAGACCTCAGAAATAACACCATACATCTATAACCACCTCATCTTCAACAAACCTAAGAAAAACAAGCAATGGGGAAAGAATTCCCTATTTAATAAATGGTGTTGGGAAAACTGGCTAGCCATATGCAGAAAACTGAAACTGGACTCCTTTCTTATATCTTATAGAAAAATTAACTCAAGATGGATTAAAGACTTAAATATAAAACCCAAAACCATAAACACCCTAGAAGAAAATCTAGGCAATACCATTCAGGACATAGGTATGGGCAAATACTTCATGACGAAACCACCAAAAGCAATTCTAACAAAAGCCAAAATTGACAAATGAGATCTAATTAAATTAAAGAGCTTCTGCACAGCAAAAGAAACTATCATTAGAGTGAACAGGCAACTTACAGAATGGGGTAAAATTTTTGCAATCTACCCATATGACAAAGGTTTAATACCCAGAATCTACAAGGAACTTAAACACACCAGAAAAAAAACAAACGACTCCATCAAAAAGTGGGCAAAGGATAGGAACAGACACTTCTCAAAATAAGACATTTATGCCGCCAAGAAACACATGAAAAAAAAAAAAGCTCATCATCACTAATCATTAGAGAAATGCAAATCAAAACCACAATGAGATACCATCTTATGCCAGTCAGAATGGTGATTATTAAAAAGTCAAGAAACAATAGATGTTGGTGAGGCAGAGGAGAAGTAGGAATACTTTTATACTGTTGGTGGGAAAGTAAATTTGTTCAACCATTGTGGAGACAGTGTGGCAATTCTTCAAGGATCTAGGACCAGAAATGCCATTTGACCCAGCAATCTCATTACTGGGTATATACTCAAAGGAAAATAAATCATTCTACTATAAAGACACATCCACATGTATGTTTATTGCATCACTAGTTACAATAGCAAAGACATTCAACCAACCCAAATGTCCATCGATGGTAGATGGGATAAAGAAAATGTGGTACATATACGCCACGGAATACTATGCAGCCATAAGAAGGAATGAGATCATGTCCTTTGCAGGGACATGGATGAAGTGGAAGCCAGCATCCTCAGCAAACTAACACAGGAACAGCAAACCAAATACCACATGTTCTCACACATAAGTGGGAGTTGAACAATGAGAACACATGGACACAGAGAGGGGAACAACACACACCAGGGCCAGTTGGCGGGTGGGGGACAAGGGGAGATACAGCATTAGGACAAATAGGACAAATAGCTAATACATGTAGGGCTTAAAACCTAGATGACAGGTTGATAGATTCAGCAAACTACCATGGCACATGTATACCTGTGTAACAAGCCTACATGTTCTGCACTTGTATCCTGGCACTTAAGGTAAAATTAAAATTAAAACTAAAAACAAAAAAAAACTGAACTGCCATAGAGACTGCTGTACCCAAATTTTGGTCAATTGCTATTCTTGGATTACCTACTAAGGCAAACAAAGTTTAGCCATGTGAACAGATTGCAATTTTGTCACAAAAATAATTCAGATCCAGCTATCGTTTATAAAATGATGAGTTTGTATTGCTATCTTGTGGCTAGCACTCTAAGGTAAAAGCTATTGGATATTTGTGTCTGCATATACGTGCTTAGATTTTATATGATGTTGATGTATTATGTTACGTCTCATATCTGGCACGCTACCAAACTGGCTTATAAGTATATGAGTATTCATAAATGAAATCCAAAAGCTCTTCAAGTTCACATAAGTCTGATAAATAAAATTCATTTTAAATATTATTAATAAAATAAACATAGAAATGTCTCAGAATTGTCAGCATATATTTTTGTCCAAGTTTACTGATTAGATATGTTTTGTATTTGCCTCTGCTAGTTATATTAAGGTGTCTAGATTTGGCATAAAAGTTATAAGGCTATAAACCAGGCCAAAGCAAAATAATCTTTGTATGATTTTTTTTTGGATAAAGAAGATTAATTTAATATTGGTGGTTCAATAAAAACAGCTGAATCTTCTAAGTTGTCAGCAAAATGCCCACGTGTTTAACTTTAAAGTTCTTAGGTGAATCCCTGATGTTTACAAGCTTTAAAAATGGTTAACAGGAAAATAACTTTAAATGATGACTAGTGCTGTCTAATATCTGTTTTCAAAAGTAATCTAGATAAATGATTAAAAATGAAAAAATCAAATACATGTAAATGGATAAATGCTTGCTAGCAAACTTTTTATAAAATTTAAAATCTTAAAATTATTTTGGATGCTCATTTGGATGTCTGGGCCATTTCCAACTAAAAAAGGATTAGGATGTGGGAAAATACAGTTTACAAAACTTGTAGAATTATTTCATCTATAAAATGTTAACATCTGATAAACACTTCAGGATTTCTTGCTTTCTAAGCTTTCACCAAATTTTAAAGTTATTAAAAATAAAAGTACATGTTAATATATAATTCTGTAAGTTGTATTCTTATTAAAAATAATTATGTATGAGAAAAGATCTTATATGGTATTTTCTGTCCCAAAGTAAGTTATTTAGGAAAGAGGTAATATAGGACAAGATAGAAGGTAAGCATTCCATAGATGGCCTATGTCATGTGCCATATCCATGGATAGCCTATGGCAGATGTAAGAGTTTACATCTTATCAAGATAATTTCTATGCTGTCTTTATTAGATTTTTGATGGCTTAAAAAACCTGAGATTTAAAAGAGTTAAGGTTTTTACATTCACATAACCTTCTATGTTGTCCTTAAAGTCTTTTGATTATCACTTTGGTTAAATGAGTAAACTATTGTTTTACAATGACCTATCATTCTATTTGGACCAAATGTTTTGAGCCTTTTAACGTCTTTCACAAACGTCCTCAAAATCAAATCCTAAATTAAGTCTCTGACTTATTTCTTGGGCTCATCAAAGCTATAAAAATTAATCAATGCAAGGTTGTAAATCTTTTTATGGCTTCCAGTCAGGACTCCAGTATCACCACCTCCAGCCTCTTGAAAAGGTCCTTAACGGTGCTATTAATTAATTCATGTGCTGTTAAGTTACAGAGCTTTGACTCCTAGATGCACATATCTAAGAAGACACTGACTCTGCCAGTATCTGATACCAAACTCAAGTCAACCAAAGCCTCATCTTTAGACCCAGACAAAGGCAACAAAGTATACTGCTTTAATAGGACACAGGACAATCCTGTATTTAAAAACATTAAGATGCATTTACTAATTTTGCCTCTATCTGAATTAATATAATTTCTTCTGTGCCTTAGTTCTAAATAATTTAAATATTTAGCTACCTGTGAGGTTCCTTTCCTGTCATTCTCAGAATGGGGCAAGGCTTATGACCATTTTGTTTGAAATGTTGCTAATTATGTTTTACTTTACTTCCAAAATGGAAACTATCCCATTCTTCCAGGCCCAGGGACTATTGCAGAAGAGGCAGTCATGTGAGATTATAAGGGCTGGTTTTGAGGGATAAACTTAGTTCAGAACCTCCAAATCAAGGACAGGCACACGGATGCCTAAACAGCTAAACAAAATACCTGTGTTTTGTATAACTAATTGCTACAAGCTAAGATTATAGTAGCACAATGCATAAAATATATCCATAAGTCAATTTTATAACAGGTTTTTTGGCTTTTGGTTTTTTAGCTCTTACGCTGCTTAAGAGGAATTTTAAGGATTAGTGAGTGCCTGGCCACCTCCATTCTAATCTGGCCTAAAATGTTTAATTGGCTATAAGTCTTTTGACTCTAAGTTTCTTGGCCATAGGTATCCCACTGAAGGGCACGATGAACCTGAGACAGGTAGCCATACCACCCCAGCATTAGTATAGGACAAAGTAAAAGCTTGGCCATTGATACTGCCTCTGGCAGATCTTTACCAAAAATAAGCCAAAAATAAAATACTGAGTCTCCCACCAACTGAACAAACCCTCCCCCTTAGCCAAGGGAACCCCAAGAAAAAAACCTTAAAAACTTAATTACCAGCCATTATGGTATAGAAAGTCAGACATGCCTTATTATATTCCCTCCCTTTTATGGTTTAGACACTACAATTGACCAGTATTAATTATCACAAGACTGACAGAACAGATTATTTATGGCAATAAGCTATCAAATTATAAACATGACCTAAGCCCGTGTCAGACAAGGATTAAGTGTTCCCCCAAGGTAAATGAAGTCGTATGTTACAAGCATGTTTGTTCAATATGCATGTGTCAGGACCACTTTCCTAAATATTCATAGCTCCTCCTATAACCTGTTCAATTCACGTGTTTAGCCAACCTTTCATCACACCCCCCAGCCCTCTGGGTGTGATGGACAATGGAGAACAAGCTTACTGACTTTCTTATTGATATGGGGGGGCATATATTCCGTAGTTAACATCTGCCTATCCTCTGATTCAAAAAGACTGATGGTTGCAGGAATGTCGGGGTAAACTGTGACTCACCCCTTCCTACAACTTGTAGATTGTCATCTTAAAGACCACAGGAAAAACTCCTTTCCTTAAAGACAGGAAAAACTAAAGAGATGAACTACACTCTAAAAAAACTGCATTGCCAAAATATGTCAAGAAAGTAATTTAACTTGTGATAAATTTTTCCCATTGTCTTACTCTGAGTCAAGTTAACACCCCAAAGTGGGTGCAGGTTGAACCCTTTTGTGATATTTTATGGGAGACTCTTTTGAAATTGTTTGTGGGAGACTCCCTGGGAGTCCCACCTTTAGACCTAATAAATGAATCAAGAATTAAACAATACATATAACGGTTAGGGAAGACATTACTAACTAGGCATCAGTTTGCTGCTTCTAGGTCCTCATACCCTAGGGCTGAACCCCTTCACTCTTTCCACCAAGAGTTAAGGTATGGCTAAAGTCTTGAAAAACAACAAGGACCTGACCGGCAGCTAGCCAAAAAGTGGATGGGACCTTATGATGTGCTGCTGACCCTGCATTCATCTGTCCAATTGGCTGGAATTAAACCCTGGATATATCACACTAGGTGAAGGCAGCTCATCCTCAACCTGATACCTCAGACAACCAGCCTGCCTCTTCATGTGAGCCAAGAAAAGACCTAAAGGTGTATTAAAGAAAAAAACACAGAAATGAGTACTATCCTTTTCTTAACATGAACTTCTTAACAAGTTTTGTAGTCATTAGATTATTTATCTCTGGTAAAACTAACGTTTTAGCTGAATGGGCACAAATGGTGGCTCCCTCCAGAACAGAACAGACCGCTGGGTCTGTGGGGAATTGCCCTTTCTTCCACTGCAGGCTTGCCATGGTGCATCCAAGCCACCAACCTAAGTACTTGATGTCATTTCTACACCTGGTATGGGGCACTTCACCCATTTTCCTTTCATGGCCATAAATCATCTCATCATAAGCCTCAGAAATTTCCTACTTGCCAGGAAATCAGAAAACATGTTTTTCAACTAAGTTGTGAGCAGGTTAATGTCACCTCTACCTTGGGATATGCTGTACACAATGGTGTCAGACGGCTGACAGAGGTACAAATACAGGTAATAAGTCAAGCATCACTGTGCACTGAACACCACAACAGCAGCACACCTCAAGCTAAGACCTGGAACATGGGATGGTTACCTCCCCAGCAATGTCATCATTGTTTGGCTGGGATAGCAAAACAGCTTCTTCTTGCATAGAGCCAACCCTCCCCGCTGGTGCTGGCTGTAAGCCTGTGGCACTCACAGTTGGCCCTATGGCAAATGCATCTGGGAGTACCCTTACCTTCCAGGATGAATCCTGTTCCATCTAGACTCTTTGCCTGCCAGCTGAGAAAGTACAAACGCCAGATACCACTGTTGAAAATGGGCATCCTGGTGGTTTTATCCACGGGCCATCTTTTCTCCTCAGGCAGTGACCACATATGTAGAATTACAAGTAGAGGCCCTGGCTAAGCATACAGCTGCTGCCTTTAATAACATCCACCATGCCATCACCCTTGTTACTGAGGAAACTTTCAGATTAGGCAAGTGGCCTTACAAAACTATATGGCCCTGGATATCGTGACTGCAGCCTAAAGCGGCACTGTGCATTAAGACTATTGTCTATATATACTAGATTAGTCTCACAATATAGCCTAAGCTACGCATGCATTGGATATTCATATTCTGCTATAGATACCGTCTCTGAATAATGGCATGGCTTAGTCAGCCACTTAGTGCATGGAAGACTTTCACATATAGCATGGTTGGTATTTTGCTCATTGTCCTCTTCAGCTGCTGTGGATTTTATTGCTGTTGTATACTCTGCAAGGATGCAGGAAAGATGTCCTCAGAAGCTCCTGTGTCCCTGCACCACAATGCTCCTGCAAATTCCTACTACAAGTCTAGGAACTTGAGAATATTTCCAACTTCAGGCGGACAAATTCCATTCGAGTACCTTCTAACTATGCCCCTTCTCAGCAGGAAGTAGCCAGGTTGACTATGTCACCCATTTTTCATCATTTTCCATAGAAATGGAACGGAATTTGCACAATGGAAAGTTGTAACCAAGTGGCTTAGGTTAAAAATGCACTTTGAACATTTTTTTTCCTTTCTTGCTTTTGGCCTTGAAAACACACTTTGAAACTCTTGGTTTCCCTCCCTTCCCACCAGACACTCCCTTGTACTGCTGGCTTATCTAATTATGTGCTTGCTAGAAGTTCCAGGGGCTAATTTTGAGACAAATCAGACATGGAGACTCAGCTACAAAATTCCAGAGATTACTTCAAGGAGGTTAGCCTACAAGCCGGCCATTGTGAAGATGACAACAGCCTATGCTCCAGGTGGACCATGACTCAGGATAGCCACCAGGACAAGATACGGAGACCCTGCACCCAGCATCACCCCTGCATGCCTTCCACCCCAAGTTCCCCTTTTTCAACTCCTCTCCTGAGCCAAAAGTTTGGAATGGTCTTTTAAAGGCTGAGCTTGCTTTCAGTTACATATATATGTAAAAGTCTCTTAATACAGTATATCTTGAACCAAAATTTACCTTCAAAGTTCTCTCTGTTAGCAAAACATCTTTCATTATACCACAATTTTCCTTTCACATAGTCGACCTACGTAAATAAAGAAAAATATCACTTAGCCAATATGTAGACGTAAGATATCTTAGATATGAGATAGAAAAAAAACTAAAAAATTTCAAAGGTTGATAGTTCAGGAATGTGAGGCAAATAAAGAGACAAAAATTGTATGCAAATAAAAGATTGTAGAATGAGGACAAGAAACCAGAATATACATTTTGAACAATGCACAAAAAAGGAATAAAAAGAAATTGCACATGGATTAGCATATGTTAATGGAGGATGCCCTTGTCTGTGAACTCTCTTTCAGAAGCTACCAGAAGCCATTAGTCGTTCAGCACAGTTACAATGGGTCACATGTTTATCTTTTGTTCCTCATTAGTGGCAGCTGGGTAGCTTTCCCAGAAGCCTGACAGCAGCAAGAAGCAACAGGAAAGGGGCTTTGAAAATTGGTCATGAGAGAGAAGCTTCAAATATATTGAATGTTGGATATTGATGTTGGATATTAATTAAACGCAACAGTTTGAGATTATTTTATTATAGGAAGATTCTGACCTTCAAATATCTGTTGGGACATAAGAAGACTTTCTTACTTTTTTATAGACCAATAATAAAATCTGTCTGATCTGTGTGCAATAGCATTCGCTGCTGTCTAATGATCAAATTTGAACACATGAGGAATCACTTCTTTTTTTTTTTAATTGAGAAGGAATCTCACTCTGTTGCCCAGGCTGAAGTGCAGTGGTATGATCTAGGCTCACTGCAACTTCTGCCTCCCAGGTTCAAGTGATTCTCCTGCCTCCACCTCCCAAGTAGCTGGGATTACAGGCACACAACACCATGCCTGGCTAATTTTTTTTTGTATTTTAGTAGAGATGGGGTTTCACGATGTTGGCCAGGCTGGTCTTGAACTCCTGACCAACCTCAAGTGATCCACCCACCTTGGCCTCCCAAAGTGCTGGCATTACAGGCGTGAGCCACCACACCGACCGAGGAGTCACTTGTATGTATGTATGTATGTATTATATGGAGTCTTGGCTCTCTCACCCAGGCTAGAGTGCAGTGGCATGATAGTAGCTCACTCCAGCCTCAAACTCTTCAACTTAAGCAATCCTCCTGCCTCAGCTTCCCAAATAGCTGGGACCACAGGTGTGCACCACCATGCCTGAGTAATTTTTTAATTGTTTGAGAGAAAGGATTCTCACTATATTGCCCAAGCTGGTCTAGAACTCCTGATCTTAAGCAATTCTCCCGCTTTGGCCTTGTGAAGCAGTGGGATTATAGGCATGAGCCACTGTGCCTGGCCACCAACAATTTTTTTTTAAGTATCTACATTGTGCCGCATTCTGTACTGAGATTTTTCATATGTAATGTTACTTAATCACCTAAGAGATAGTAGATATTGTTATGCTTATCCTAAGAGGTAGATATTGTTATGCTCATTTTTAAATGAAGAAATTGAGGTCCAGAGAGTTATACAACTTGTTCAAAGTTTTATGTCACATGGCTAAGCTAGTCCAAATCTGAATCCAGTCTGTCTTTATTTATTCACTCAATGACTCAACAAATATTCATCGAGACTGCCTATGTGCAAGGCTGTATGGTAACTTACCAGGACACAATAGTAAGTAAGACAGGCCTTGACTGGAACCTAAAATCTTGTGAGGCTAGTCTGAAGCTCAACAGACAAAATAGGGTGATAATGATAGGAATTTTTGTTGAGAACTGGGAGAGTGCACAGGAGGAGCACCTTGGTGGTCAGGCAGGGATTTCTGAAGGATGCTGAAATTCTATAAGCGAAATAGAAGGAGGGAGTGCATGCTAAGACGACAAAACATGTTATGCAAAGGAGTCGAGGTGTGAGAAATGCTGGCGGGTTCAGGGCAGGTGAGTGGTTTAGTCTGGCCAGCCAGGATGGCTGCAGGTAGAGGCAAGCACGCTCAGGCTGAAGCAGAAAGCATTTTATGTCTCACGAGAATTTCAATTTTATCCTTAAAGAAGTGATCCATATTCCTTGCTGTTGCCACTAAACAGATTTTGGTGGATAACTGACAGGCTTTACCTCATGCCAAATCCCCAATTTAGGGATCTTATACTTCCTATTACCTTTGTCTGGAAATGCTCTGTCAAAGTAATTACTCCAAGTCATCCAAGTTTCTGCTTAAATTTCATCTCTTTGAAAAGGCCTGCTTTAATCACCCTATTTAAAATAGAGAGAGATCCAAGATGGCCGATTAGCAACAACCCAGGAATGTAGCTCCCAGTGAAAGCGCAGAGAACGAGTGAACGCCGCACTTTCTGACGAATTTTGTTGCCTACAGACCGGGAGATTCCCGGCAGAGGAGCCACACGGGTCACCAGCGCGACTCGTTTGGCCGGCGCGGCTGTTTTGCCGGCGCCCCAGCGCGGCGCTTCCCGGTGCGGAGTATACGGGACAGACGGGCTCGGCTGGTCCCATCCCCACAAGGAAAACAGCAATTGGAAGCGCCAAGGACTGAGAGTCTCATAGCAAGCACAGCGAACCCGGGAAGGTCCGGCTCTGTGGGGAAGGGGCGTCCGCCAAAGGAAAACTAAGAAACAGAAAAACTTCATCACCGGGCGGAGAGAGATCCAAGATGGCCACGTAGCAGCAGCTCAAGATTGTAGCTCCCAGTGAAAGCGCAGAGAGCGAGTGGATGCCACAATTGCAGACGAATTTTTGATGCCCACAGACTGGGAGATTCCCAGCAAAGGAACCACCCAGGGCGCCAGCGCGACTCTTTTGACGGGACTGGTTGCCCTTTTAGTCGGGCTGGGCTGGTCCCATCCCCACAAGGAGAACAGCAATTGGAAGCGCTGAGGACTGAGAGCAAGCATAGCTGAACCCGGGAAGGCCCAGCTCTGTGGGGAAGGGGCGCCCCACGAAGGAAAACCAAGAAACAGAAAAAACTTCATCACCAACAAGCCGGACGTCCACTCAGAGACCTAATCTGAAAATCGGCAATTACAAAGACGACAGGTGGATAAATCCACAAAAATGGGAAGAAACCAATGCAAAAAGGCTGAGAACACCCGAAATCAGAATGCCTCTCCTCCTACCGGGGATCGCAGCTCCTCATCAGCAAGAGAACAAGGCTTGACGGAGGATG
>CAUYQU010056955.1:0-76991 GCA_963574635.1 Cheracebus regulus
TCTTCCTCTTTCTCTTTCATTTTTTCTTTCTTTTGCTGTTTCTTTCTTTCTCCTTTTCTCTCTTTTTCTAAAATCTCTTCCTCTTCCTTTCTCTCTTTCATTCTTTTTATTCTAAAAAAAAAAAAAAAAAAAAAAAAGAAACAATCTTCTCTAATGGTTTTGGTAACAAATATGGTGCCGCTTTTGGTGACCCATGCACCGCTTCTCCAATCTCTTTGGAAAATGATGTAGCAACAAATGATCAAAACCAGAAAATGTTCTTATCCTGTGACACAATTATCCTATTTGGGGCACTCTATCCTAAGAAGATGAGTTTAAAAATGAGACAGTCCTATATTATGTATACTATTTTTTGTGTGTGTTTTCATTATACATGGAAACAACCTGAATGTTGAATCATAACTAATGAATGAGTTCATCTATTCCTCCAGGTGCATAAGATAGATAAACATGTTCTTGCTATGAACCGACTCAACCATTAAAAAATCAAAGAAAAATGATTACTTTGGAGGCACTGTAGATATATGGAAATACATTTATATAAAAGAATAAATGGAAAAGTGGAATACAAAACTGTCATGCATTATGATTATAACTATGCAAAAGATATGTCTGCATGAGAGAAAAGACCAGTGCTCACAGAGATAGTAAATTGAAGTCTTCAGACCAGAGTTACAGAAAACATTCTGAGTGTACTTGGTTCATTAATTATTTTTGACAGTATGGAGATCAGAAGATTCCTTGCTCTGTCTTGAGATTAATCAAAGTTGATTTAACCCAATTCTAAGTTGGTTCCAGTCTTTGCTGCTACAGTCTACCTGAGCTCAGGGTTGATCCTGACCCAGGTTATACACGAGGCACTTTCCCATCAACACATGGAGTAAGATGATTCTGGACAAAGTACCACCAGGAAGAAGGATGCCACAAGAAAGCTAAAACATAAGACAACTGGGCCAGGCACGGTGGCTCACGCCTGTAATCCCAGTACTTTGGGAGGCTGAGGCAGGTGGATCACAAGATTAGAAGGTCAAGACCATCCTGGCCAACATGATGAAACCCTGCCTCTACTGAAAATACAAAAATTAGCCGGGCATGGTGGTGTGTGCCTGTAATTTCAGTTACTTGGGAGACTGAGGCAGGAGAATCACTTGAACCCAGTGAGCTGAGATCACACCACTGCATTTCAGCCTGGGCGACAGAGCAAGACTCTGCCTCAAAAAAAAACCAAAAAACAAAAAAACTAGACAACTGAAGAACAGCTCATAGGATGGGACACTACACAGTGGCCTAGGAGACCACCAAAGTAGACTCCACCCAACTTCCTGGCTTCTATTCCTGGCCACTGTATAATCTGCTGACCCCACAACTGTCAGGTCATTTCTAGATGGATGGAATCACACCCACTGGTTTAACCTTGGAAACTATTCATTGAGGTTGGAATCAAATCCAAATTCCTTGCCATGATCCACAAAGGCCTGCAGATTTTGGCTTCTGCCCCTCGTCTTGTGCCCTTCTCTTGAACTCTACATGTTCAAATCTCTATTCCCCACACAAGCCAAGCCTTTTCCTACCTTAGGGTCTTTGCACTTACAGTTCCCTCTGCCCAGAATGCTCTTCTTCATTTCTTCACTTAACGAGCTCTTTCCTCACACTTTAGTTCAGCTATCAATTCCTTCTCTGACCACCCTTCCTCCCAATTCAGCCCCAGCAGATACCTGGTCTTGCCATAGAACCTACCACATTCTTTATCTGCCCTATGCAGTTATACAATTGCTTGCTGTCTTTCCCATCCCCTTGAAGGCAAGCTATTAGGCTGGTGCACAATTAATTGACCTCAATTACAAACCTCAATTACTTGTGCACCAACCTAAGACATCTACCTTCACTATTTACCACTGCCTTTCTCACATCTAGCACAGTGCCTGGCACAGAGCAGTTGTTTGCAAAATATTTGCTGAGCAAATGAATGCATCTAAATGTACCAAAACAGAAATGTTTCCTTGATTCAGAGTCAATTTAAAAAAAAAAAAAAAAAAAAAAAAAAAAAACCATGGCCAGGCGCGGTGACTCACGCCTGTAATCTCAGCATTTTGGGAGGAGGCCGAGACGGGCGGATTATGAGGTCAGCAGATTGAGACCATCCTGGCCAACATGGTGAAACCTCATCTGTACCGAAAATACACAAATCCGCTGGGCACAGTGACAGGTGCCTGTAGTCCCAGCTACTCGTAAGGTTGAGGAAAAAGAATCGCTTGAACCCGGGAGGCGCGGAGGTTGCGGTAAGCTGAGATGGCACTGCTGCATTCCAGCCTGGGGACAGAGCAAGACTCTGTCTTAAAAACAAAAAACAAAAAACAAAAAAAACCCCAATAATAATAATAAAGATTTGGCACAATATATGAAGTTTGGGGGAAAAAATTCTATAGTTGAATTTTTATAACAAGCAGGTATAATTTCTGTGATGTTTTAAATAGCAAAAAAGGAAAAATGTGATGCGAAGCCTGCTTATAAATAACTTTAGGTTAATAGGAATTATACAGCAACATAAGACATAAGAACCTGTCTCGAGTTCTTATTCTATTAAAATACAGAAAACTTTTACTGAATTTCAAGGAGCTGAGCAGACCGTTGATCCAAAAGGGGACTTTTATATGCCTGGGAAAGCATTACAGAGCTGTTTTCTCCTCAGGATCACTTTTAGTGAGGCCTCTGAGTGTCGCGAACCCAAATCTAAACTGACCTCTGGATGAAAATTACATTCTAGAAGGTGTACTTTTTCCAGCTGGCCTCATAACTCATTGGTGAATGGAGGAATATATTATTCGTTGGTTAAGAAAATAAGGGCGGAATGAGAATTTACTATATGGTCCATCAACATTTGCAAAGAGCTTCAGAATGGTTTTTTGTAGATACGATTTCTGAGTTTGATATTTAAATGTCTTGTTTTACATGGAGCTCATAGTTCAAGAAACTGAGCTTTTTTTTTTTTTTTTTTTATTACGGAGTCTTGCTCTATCACCCAGGCTGGAGTGCAGTGGTGCAATCTCGGCTCACTGCAACCTCCGCCTCCAGGATTCAAGTGATTCTCCTGCCTCAACCTCCCAAGTAGCTGAGATTACAGGCATGCGCCACCATGCCTGGCTAACTTTTGTATTTTTAGTAGAGATGGCATTTTGCTATGTTGGCTAGGCTGGTCTCAAACTCCTGAGCTCAGGTAATCCGCCCGCCTCAGCCTCCCAAAGTGCTAGGATTACAGGTATAAGCCACTGTGCATGGCCTAAAATTGAGCTCTTCTGCTTTCTTTCAGACTGAGTCAGAAACTAAACTAAACTCTGGTGTCTGTAGTATCTCCCTGTGGCCTGTTTTTACTGCAGAAACTGATGAATGGGTGCACCAGCCCCTGAATAGTGGGAGTCGAATCTAATTTTAATGTGAGAATATTTGCCTCCAAAAAAGAAAATTTCAGTACAATAGTTATCTCCATGAAACGCTAATCTCACATAACACAGGCAAAGATCAATTCATGATGAAACTCCATTAAAACAAATGGAAGCTGTGCATGCCTCAATTATCAAGTACTTTGCTTGGGCCCTTAGTTTCTTTGTGTGGCTAGACAAGACCCATATTTTTAGCTTCCAGATGCTTTTCTGAATGCAACGTGAGTATGTGACCTTCATTCATTCCCCAGGTATTTACTGACTACTACTAAACAGTGTCCAGAACTGTTTTAGATGATGGTGATACCATGATGAACAAGACAGGCAAGATCTCTGCTCTCAAGGACCTGCCCTTCTAGTAGATGGACAGACAGAAATTAAACAGAGAAGCACATCCATAAACCTAACAAATAAGAGCAGATACTAAAGCATCTATGTGCTTTGGAAGAGGTGGGAAATAAATCAACAAACAAACAGAATTAGCCAGGCATGGTGATGCACTCCTGTAGTCCCAGCTAGTCGGGATGATCAGTTGAGTCTGAGAGGCAGAGGTTGCAATGTCCCAAGGTCTTGCCACCGCACTCCAGCTTGGGTGAAAGAGCAAGACCGTGTTTCAAACAAACAAGCAAACAACCAAACAAACACTCTTACAAAAATCTGGGGTGTTTGAGGCAGTGGAAACAGCTAATGCAAAGATCTTGCATCCTGAGAATGATTGTCATTTCATGTGTGTGTCTCACTTGTCTCACCCTAGTCCTGGCCCAGTACAAAGGCCCTGCAGGGACCTTGAGCTTGGAGTGCTTCAGGAAGAAGGCAGATGTGATGGAAGCGCATAAGGGGAGTGTGGTATAAAATGAAATAAAGAAGCCAGGCTGGGACCACAGGATGAGGGGTCTTGTAAGCCATAGTTGAGAATTTATTTAAATACTCTAAATGGCCATGGAGGGTTTTAAGGTAGAAAGTAGTATTTGATTTATGATCTTAAGGTTCATTCTAGGTGCTCTGTGGATAACAGACTGTAAAGGGCTTCAAGTGTCAGCAGGAGCCCAGTTGGAAGACAACTGAATGACATGGGAATGTAGAGAAGTGAGCCCATGACTGCTGAACGTCTCAAGCAAAAATGCCCAGGTGGTTTTAAGAATATTATCTACATGGCCAGGCACAATGGCTCATGCCTGTAATCCCAGCGTTTTGGGAGGCCGAGGCAGAAGGATTGCTTGAGCCCAGGAGTTAGAGGCCAGCATGGACAATATAGTGAGACCCTGTCTCTACAAAAATTAAAAAAAAAAAAATAGCCAAGTACCCCACGCGGTGGCTTATGCCTGTAATCCCAACACTTTGGGAGGTCAAAGCGGATGGATCGCCTGAGGTCAGGAGTTCAAGATCAGCTTGGCCAACATGGTGAAATCCCATCTCTACTAAGACTACAAAAATTGGCTGGGCATGGTGGCCAATACCTGTAATCCCAGCACTTTGGGAGGCCAAGGCGGGTTGATCACGAGGTAAAGAGATCAAGACCATCCTGGGCAACATGGTGAAACCCCGTCTCTACTAAAGACACAAAAATTAGCTGGGCGTGGTGGTGCATGCCTGTAGTCCCAGCTACTCAGGAGTCTGAGGCAGGAGAATAGCTTGAATCTGGGAGACAGAGGTCACAGTGAGCCGAGATAGCACCACTGCACTCCAGCCTGGGTGACAGAGCCAGACTCCATCTCAAAAATAAAGTAAAATAAAATAAATAAAATAAAATTACAGAATTAGTGGGGCATGGTGGCAGGCACCTGTAAGCCCAGCTACTCGGGAGACTGAGGCAGGAGAATCGCTTGAACCTGGGAGGCAGAGGCTGCAGTGAGCCAAGATCGTGCCAATGCACTCCAGCCTAGGGGACAAGAGTGAGACTTTGTTTCAAAAAAAAAAAAAAAAAAAAAATAGCCAGGTGTGGTGGTGCATGCCTGTAGTCCCAGCTATTTGGTAGGTTGAGGCAGAAGTATCACTTGAGCCTGGAAATTGAGGCTACAGTGAGCTGTGAGCATGCCACTGAACTCCAGCCTGGGCGACAGACCCCCGCCCCCCCCACCCCAAAAAGCATATTATCTACAGAGGGTTTAGCTGTAAAGGCAAGGAGAAGGGTAAGGCAGGACAGAGGAAAAAAGAGAAAAGAGTTGCTTAAATTCATAAAAAGCTTTGAGGAGTGGGACCTGGACCTTCTGCTGGCTCCTACACGTGCCTCTGTGATCCAGCTCTTAAAATCCCAACCAGCTGAATCTTCCTCTTCCTTGTTCAGGGACAGGCCCTACACTACTGCCTCCAGGGAGTCTTTGTTACTCGTTCCTACACTCACTAATCTCTCTTTTGAAGCTCTATCTCGCTTGCCTTGGTCTCTATTATTTGGTCATTGAACCTTTTCTATTTGAGATTTGTTTGTGTCACTAACCTCTCCAGCTTTCTTTCTTCTTTTATTCCTTCCACAAATGATGCATGAGTGAATAGTGTGTGCCAGACACTCTTGTGGACACTGGCGAAGCCATCTTTATCAACTTGAGTGCCTGCTCTCATATAGCTGATAGTCCAGTGCAGGGTGAGGCGGAGAAATGACATTAACGCATCATCACATTAACTAATGGGTAGTTACAACTTCGACCTGTGCTCTGAAGAAAGGGCACTGGTGCTATGGTAGAACAGGACAGGAGGACATGACTTAGTCTAGAGAAATCAACGAAGGCTTTCCCAATAAGGAAACTTAAAATGGAGGCTTTAACACTGAAGAAAATGTGGTGTGGTTGGAGTCCAGAGATGGGAGAAAGTGAGACATGAGCTGAGACAGAAGAGAGTAGATTCTGGTGGTGTCCATGGGAAGGGGGAGAGCCACTGCAGGGACGTGTTGACGTCTGATGCAGGTCATCAGGACTTCACTACAGTCACATATGAAAAGCTGATGCTGGCTGCCATATGGAGATTCTAGATGAACTTTAGGAGGCAAAGCTTGCCAAGGCATTCTCTCTCTCTCTCTCTTTCTCTCTCATCTCAGACACATAGCAGGGGTTCTTGAAGTGAATGAAGACAAAGATTCATCTTGAAGCATATGTGGAAAATGTAGAAGTCATAAAATACTTCATTGCAGAAGACCCATGTGGCACTGGGTACCAATTTTCAGAACTGTCCTTTACATTAGGGACCTCAGAGCAAGAATGTATTGCACACTTTTTAAAAACCTTGTGGAATCCCTCATTACCTATGAGTAACAACTGCTAATGGTCATAAGTACTATTTATCAGGGACCAGTGTAGACTCTAGAGACATGGGACCTCAGGCAAGTTATTTAAACCCTCTTTGTCTCAATTTCTTGACCTACAAATTGGGGTAATAATAGTTCCTAACTTACAGGATGTTAGTAATGATTAGGTGAAGTAATACACATTTTTGCACAGTGTTGGACATGTAGTAAGTGCTCGGTAAATGTTAGTTACTATCTTATTTGAATAAAGGTGACCTCCATCTTATTAAAAGGAAATAAGATTAATAAGATCAAGAAGGAATGTTCAATTATTTCATCTTATTTTTGAGACAAGATCTCAGTATGTTGCTCAGGCTAGATTACATACCGTGTCTTGATCACAGCTCACTGCAGCCTTAACCTCCTGGGCTCAAGGGATCCTCCCACCTCACCCTCCTGAGTAGCTGGGACTACAGGTGTGCACCACCACACCTGGCTAATTTTTTTTTTTTTTTTTGTAGAGTTGGAGTCTTACCATGTTGCCCAAGGCAGGTCTCAAACTCCTGGGCTCAAGCGATCCGCCCACCTTGGCCTCCCCAAATGCTAGGATTACAGATGTGAGCCACTGCATCTGGCCTTGTTTAATTATTTTAAAAACATGAATAGTTTCTTAGAGGATGGCACAGCATTATATAATGTAGACAAAATCACACAGATCAAATGTGAGCTGTGACACAGTCCTGGTGTCAGATCTGTCTGACACCAGAAGCAGTGTGTCTGCTATGCTTTCCTTTCAAAGCAAGGAAAGGGGATCATCTTTCCCACCTGCCATCTTTAATTTAGAAAGGATGCTTGCTGCAAGTAGGAGTGAAGAAGGAAATTAAATAATAGCAATAATAGTAAAATAAAACCTTATAATTTGTAGTTGCTGTGTAACAAAGTAAATTTTGCGGTGTTGTGTGTTGTTTAATATAATACTTCCCAGATTTGTTTAAGGCAGAATAACTGCCTTCCTGCAAAGCATTGAACCTTATCTATCCTTCCCACATTCTTAACAAAGTTCCCAAGCATCTAAAAATTCCTGTTTTTCTTGTTGACCAGCTGCAAGTCACAAAGGAGATAAACTCAAAACTGCAAAGTGTGTTTCTCAAATGGTTACTTTTCAAGTGTAAAGTACATCACAAGATATGTCACAAGTTAATTAACTGCTCTTTGTTCTGGCTTCTGTAAACTTGCTTCCTACTTTGTCACCCTATACCACTCAGGTGCATAAAAGGTACCCCATTTTCTTTTTCCTTTGCTCAGAATTAGGAAGTGATTCTGCTCAGCCCATGATCATGTTAAATAGAATCCTCCTGCAACCCCATCGGTCTCTCCAGATCTCTGATTTCCTGCTATAGGAGATGATTCTGTTGCTAGATCAGACTGCAGGCTAAAGAGAAGAGGCCGTGAGGAGTGGAGAACCTCACGCAGATGCTGACCGGAATGGTGATTTTGACTGTTTCTCTTGTTCCATGTAATTGATAATGCCTTCTGTACCATAAGGAGCACAGCACACTTGATCCCTAAGGTGCAAAGAGTCATCAAAATAGGAGAAACTTTCCAGTTCTCCAGAGGGGCTTTCAGAAGATCAAGGTGGTGCTTGGGCTAAATTGTGAGTAATAATCATCTTACCATGTAGCAATTGGTAAGAAGCTTATAACATACTTGAAATACTCAACATCACTTGAAGTAGGTAGTGTTGGGATCTTTACTTTACAAACAGGACACAGGCATAAAGAGGTCATCTTGTCTGAGATCCCACATCTAGAAAGTGAGAGAGGCAGGATTTGAATCCAGCTCTAATTGGCCACACAAGCTGCACCAATCTATGATGCCTATTCCCATCTAGGCTGCCTCATCCAACCTGTGCTTACTCAAAGTGCCTGAGGCTCTCCATTTTCCTTTTACCAATGAAAAGGATCTGATATCAGTCATGTGCACTAAGTATGCTGCTTAGTTGGTGTCTACGTCTCCAAGGATTATTTGTACTTAGGCTTGCCGATGGTGTGCTGGACTTGGCTTGTACTGGCCTGGGGGAGCTAACTGTTAAATTTCCAGGAATTTGTGAACCATTAGACATCACATTGGTAGTTTAAAATGGGCCATGATGGGAGTATTTACACCAAAGGAATTGACAAACACTATGAATCAGGGCTTCCCAACAAGCCCCATCCTCAGATTCCTAAACATTTACCAAAACACCCACAGGCTCTTATCTCTCATTGTCCTCTGTCATAGAATTCTAGGCATCAGGGACCTCTTGGGAAAAAACTGACAGGCATAGCAGAGCATCTGAAATCATGCCTGTCTGCAGGCCACTACCTGCCAAATCAATGCTTCTTTTTGGCCCACTGCTCTAGCAAGATGAAGGTGCTTCCTGGCCCCTTTGAACACACTTGCACATCCCGATAAGGAAAGCAGGCATCTAACACCAGAATTAAATCCATATTCAAGTAAAAGCCTCCATCAATTGGTATTATAATGACAATAGGTATGATTTTTCAGGTTAGAATAAACATACTTGATTTCCAGGATCACCAAATTTGTTCTTGAGTATGTAGAAGGGTTATTTTCATATGGTGTTATAAATTCATAGAGTATGAGAACTGCAAGAATCATAATTATACAAATGAGAAAAGAGAAAAAGAAGCTCTGAGATCCTAGGGCAATAACTTATCCAAGAGCTCATGATGCATGTTTATCTCCCCACAGGCTTGTATTTAGCTACAGAACAGAAGGAATCCAGGACCCTGATCTTAGCTTGACTTCGAAGAATCCTTTAATAACTCCCATCGTTTGAAAATAAATGGTTATGCCACCCTGCTGGTTTTTTTAGAGCTATGAAAGGGATACAAATAGTGGTTTTTACTAGATGCTTACCAGCTGACAAGGCTGTGCTAAGTACCTAATATATTAAGTTGAACTGTGTGAAACTGCTAATACCTGATATTTGATCCACCAAATAATTTCAAAAAGTTCAGCCTAAAGACATTGTACCTCGGAGTCTTTGCCATCTTCCTATGAAATGGGCGCTATTATCACACCCATTGTACAGATTGAAAATGGAGGTTTTAATTTAAAGATGAAAATGTTCTTTCCACAAGTGTAATGTTATTTACTTCTAAGTAATATTAATGCACTCTTGTGGGCAAACTGGTGGCCCTAAATGATGTATTATACATGGGACATGAACAATAATAACTCACATATATTACCTTTTTCAGTGACCTTGGATAAATTTCTAATTAATAATTACATGATTAATTATAAATTATACATAATTTAATAAATTATGTATCAAAATAATCACAGTAAATAATCACTTTAAAAATATTATTTATAAGTATAAAACATAGGCATTAGAAAACAAGAAATTTGATATTTGGGCATGTATCCTCTATATTTCACATGGAAGTATTAGAAACTATAGACTAGGGCTCCCCAGAATGAAGCAATTGCCCTGGAAATTTTCATAATGCACAGATAAAGAAGTAGGGTGGTTTTACAACATTGCCTACATGCAACTTATGACCAATAAAATTCTGAATTAAGGTCATCTGGTTTGTGATTATTTGCAAATAATATTGAGCTGAATTCACGAACAGTTCACAAATAGCAATTGGGCTAAGGAATTACTAGTACTAACTAAATGAGATGATACTATGTTGAGTCAGAAAAACAAACTGGTGAAAATTGTAAAATGGCCTTTGAAAAAATATTTAAAGGTACATGACTGTTCTTTCAATATGAAACAAAAACTTTAAATGTTTCATTCACAAAAACACATTGAGTAATGCCATGCGATTTATTAGCTCTACACGATAAATCCTCCAAGTTCGCAACCTGGGCTCCTGGCCACCTGGCAAAGAGGCCTTGCACATAATTCCATGTGTTTTCTGATTGGTAAATTGTTATCAGTAAGAGTCTGATAACAAGACAAGCAATTCTTTTCACTTCTAAAGAGGCAGCATTATTTTGCCTGCAACTTTTTTTTTTCTGTAATTCACCAAGGACATGCAACACCTGCAACTTTAAAAGGTGAGGAACCCACAGGCTGCATACCCAGCCTGACCTACTTTGGAGCTCCCTCTCATGAAATGCTTTAAAGCCTGGCACTCCAAAGACTCCCAAACTCATGCCTCCACCTACTAAGTCAGACTCCAACAAAGAATTGGAGCACTTTTGTTTCTAAGTGACCATCAGGTACCTAATATTATTTTCCCTTCAGTAAAATATGTGATAATTCTTGTCCTACCCCACTAATGATGTAAAAATAACATAATCATACAGTAAGAAATCAAACATGCTTTGAAAGATGGAAGAGTAGGGCTAAACAAGAGCCACTGCATAAAACAAAGAAGTTTTGAAGAAGAAAGGGATCTTGTAGGTTGTTATTTCCAGTTTTTTCCTTTTATAAAGAAAGAACCTGAAATAGGAGGCAGACATTTGTCCAGGCTGGATCACCTACTGAGAAGTAGAGTTTGGTTTCCTCTTTTTTCTACCAAACTACATTATTAAGATTATTCCCGTTGCTTTTGTTATTACTGATGTTAAGAAGCATGAGACTATTTTTAGATATAGAGACAGACTGATCTAGCTAAGCAGCCACACTCTTCCGGGTAGGAACCGCTGGTCTGCATGGCAGAAAGTTTGTTCTTAATAACCCTGATGTCCTAGGAAGTCTACTAAAGATGAAGAGGTTTGCCACTGTGCCTTACAACTTTTAGACAATGAAATGCCTGGAGAATCTTATTCCAAGATTGGGCAAGTGACGAGTATTGAGACAAACAGAGTTAAATTCATGAAAATGTTAACACTGAACCCAACACTTAACCATTCTAAACAACAGTTTCTTCCACTAAAAAATAAGAAAGCTGGGGTAGATCATCTCATCCAATGCTAATATTGTATTAATCTATGCTTCATTAAATTTAGTATATTTCACAGCAAATTCAAGTTTTATCTAATCATAATACTTGCTTCCTAAAATGTTGTTAATAATTTAAAAATTAAACATAATCTTGCAGGGGGAAAAAGCTGATACATGTTAACATTACAGTTTTTAGAACTGAAATCACCTATCACCACCATTTCATCTCTCGACTGCTTTATGTGTTCTCCTCTGATTACTTTTACTGTACTTTTTATGTTGTTATAACAAGCATGCTGGTCTTTCATGTTTTCTATTTTATGCCACGTATCTATATTTGCATCAGCCCAGTCCAGACATAAAATATTATGTGAAAAAAGACAAATGAAACTGCTCACATACCCCATGACGATCCTCAAAGTATGCCAGGCTAGCTTTGGTTAACACAAAGAAACGGACTTTAAAGTTCGAGGGAGAAGTTCTTCTCTTTTGTTGGGATTTCTTGATGAGCTGCTCTTCCAGGAGGATAAAGTTGTTCATGATCCAGTTCTTGAAAGATGATGCACCTTGGGCATCACCTCTTAGCACAACCAGAGGAAAGAGCTTTGGGGCAAAGAATGCGATGGGGAGGCAGTTGATCTTCAGAAAGCTGCTCAAAGGCAACTTGCCTTCAACGTTATCTTTCTATCAACATTTAGCCAACATAGCAGAGCTTCTCCTCTGATGTCAAAGGCCATAACCACATCCTTTCGAAATTCACAAAACCAAGAGGCATATGTAAAAAATACATACACCCTTTGCTATATGGCTTGAAATAATATTTGAAGAATTGTAGACTCAGAATTATGGTAAGGATTACAGTTTAATCTTTATAGTTCCTGGTTTAATCCATCCAGCATTTAAAACATGTAGCATAGGGGGTAAGGACTATGTGTGGTGTTGTTTACCATGATATACTCAGCAATCTTCAGACATTAGAAAAGATGTTTAAGAAAAATTTGTTCAATGGATCATCACCAGGTTGGGTTGGACAATTAAAAGAGGTAATGAGCCAAACTCCTCATATATTAAAATGAAGAAATATGTTGCTGAAGTTTATTAGTTTTTAAGACTTAAATTAAAACCCATAGATATTTCTCAATGCTACATATAGATGATTGCCTTTCTATCCTGACATTTTGTGGAAACGTGAAAAATAAGTGAATCCTTCAGAATGGCATAACAAACAAAGTATACATGGACTTTGAAAGCAGACAAACTTGTGTTGGACTTCCAGCTCTGTCACTTACTAAGCTGTTTTTCTTTGAGCAAGCTATGCCTTCTCTGATCCTTAGCTTCCTTGTGAGGGTCCCTGGAGGACTGAATCCCATACATTTTATGAATGGTGGGTGCTAGTCATGCATCTTGCCTTAGAGTTAGTACATAGATGAAGTATAATGTGTGATACTTACCTCTACCATGTTAATAATCAAGAGATTTTAGTGTAAGCAGAGATGGCATGTACTGGGTAGGGATAAATAATAAATGAAACAATCATTATTGCTGTATAGGAGTGAAATTCTCCAATGTTTACTTTTCAATGTAAATTACCAGACAACAGCCGAATTTTATGTTATATATTGCATTCCCAGAATAATCAAGACACCCAGGAGAGTAGGGTACGGGTATATTTTAAATGATCTCCTCCATTTTGAGATTTTAAGACATATGTACGGAAATACACTGCCCAAACAAGATAATATATTTTTTTCTGAGTATTGGCTTGAGGCAGGGATTGCTACTTTTCCCAAGTATCTACTCTCTCCTTCTTACTAGAGTAAGTGAATCCCTGACGGTTATCTGGGCATCTGGCTAGCCGTAATAAAAACTACAATTTTTAGCCTCTCTTGTGTAGCTAGGTGTAGTTGTGTGACTGTCTTCCGGCCAACTGAACATAGCAGAAGTGGTGTGCACAACTTCTAGGAAATTTCCTTAATGGGATCTGTCATCCTTTCCTTTCTCTTTTCCTCCTTCCTTCTGACTAGAATGTTAAGGTGACAGTTGGAGCTGAAGCAGCTATCTAGTATCATGAGGTGGAAATTCAATGTTGAGGACAATGGAGTATAAGACAGAAAGAATCTGGGACCCTGTTGACCATGGATCTTCCATGCCAGCTGTGGATTACCTTTTTTAATATCTATTTTCTAAGTCTTGGTTATTTTGAAGTTTTTGTCACTACCAGCAAACTAGATAATTCAGTGCTATCTTCTCAAGCTAGACAACAAACTGTTTGAGAAAAGTACATTTATACCTGGTTGGCTCAGATGAAAAGATTTACAGACTTCATAAAGTGTTCTCATCCGGAAAAGCAAAATATCATCGGTAGTTGTTGCAATAGTTAGGAGGCTTTCATTTGCCCGGTTTCCATGGAGTGCCATCATAAGTGATTTTATTCTCTTTCTCATAGAGGCTTCAAACCCACTAACTGAGATTTGTCTTTGCTATCTTTTTAAATGTAAACTTAGGAGACTTGATATTTTTTTCTCCTTTTAAGGAGAGCATAAACAAAACCAAATAGTCCCTTTGTTTGTTTTGGTTTTGAAAAGTTCACTTCACAGGAGCCAAATTCAAGGAGCTCCTATTTGCCAAAGCTGGAACAATCTGAGTATCAAAAGGAATAATAATTGCCGTGAAATAAAGAACAGTAAAAATGTTAAAACGATGAGTTCATGAAAGAATTGAAAAAAGTATCCCAACCTTTTGATCACTTTTGGAGGGTGCTAAAGAACCAACTTGTTATTCTGAAAACTGGAAATGAAGGAAAAGAATAAAACATATTTCTTGCTTTTCTCAAAGAATTATCTCTCGATTCAATAATCAAGTATTTAATGAGGAAGTCTTTTTTTTTCTGAGAAGCTAAACAACGAAAGAATGATAGAATATCATAGTTTTGCAGTGCTAATGAAACAATAAATGTAGGCAATGATCATCAATGGCTGTTAAAATTATTATACAAAAGCCAGTAGGAAAATGTATAATTGTCATATGAAGCTGACAACACTGTAACACATTGATTAATCTGAAAAGGACAACCAGACATTGTATGTCTCCTGAGGTGACACAAGAGGAAGTACACAAAATCACCAACTCAGAAGTCTTACCAAGAGAAAAGAAAAATCAAACACAAATCTAATCAAACTTTGAGCTATAAATTCGAGATTACAGAAAATACAAGAGATGAATGAACGTGACAAATGACACTGTGGGGGTGCAATTGGATAAATCCAGAATACAAAACATACTAAGGACAAATGAGTCAGTATCAGTAACAAGTAAGTCACAGAGGGTCGGACAGGGTGGCTCACGTCTGTAATCCCAGCACTTTGGGAGGCCGAGGTGGGTGGACTGGTGAGCCCAGGAGCTTAAGACCAGCCTTGACAACATGGCGAAACCCTGTCTCTACAAAAAATACAAAAAATTAGCCAGGCATGGTGGCGCACACCTGTAGTACCAGCTACTCAGGAGACTGAAGTGGGAGGATTGCTTGAGCCCAGTGGGTGGAGGTTGTAGTAAGCTGGGATTGCACCACTGCACTTCAGCCTGGGTAACAGGGCCAGACTCTGTCTCATAAAATAAAAACAAAACAAAATAAAACAACAATGAAGAAATCAGAAGGGAACTCTTAAATTAAAAGACAACTGTAGTCCCAGCACTTTGGGAGGCTGAGGTGGGTAGATCATGAGGTCAGGAGATTAAGACCATCCTGGCTAACATGGTGAAACCCCGTCTCCACTAAAGATACAAAAAATTAGCCAGGCTTGGTGGCACGTGCCTGTAGTCTCAGCTACTTGGGAGGCTAAGGTAGGAGAATCACTTGAACCTAGGAGTCAGAGGTTGCAGTGAGCTGAGATGGCGCCCCTGCACTCCAGCCTGGGGAACAGAGCGACACTCCGTCTCAAAAAAAAAAAGAGACTTTAAGCATGTTTGGATTTTGGGTTAATAGACAAGCAAATCAACTGTGTAAAGATGTTATGCGACAATTAGAAAAATTTGTATGTTGAATAGATGTTTGATAATACTGAGAAACTTGTTATTTTTTAAGATGTAATAATGGGCTGGACATGGTGACTCACGCCTGCAATCCCAGCACTTTGGGAGGCTGAGGTGGGCGGGTCACATGAGGTCAGGAGGTCAGGCGATCTGGAGTTCGAGATCAGCCTGGCCAACATGGTGAAAGCCCGTCTCTACTAAAAATACAAAAGTGTCTGGGAGTGGTGGCTCACGCCTATAATCCCAGCACTTTAGAAGGCTGAGGCAGGTGGATCAGGAGGTCAAGAGATCAAGACCATCCTGGTCAACAAAGTGAAATCCCGTCTCTACTAAAAATACAAAAAAATTAGCTGGGCATGGTGGTGTGCGCCTGTAGTCCCAGCTACTCAGGAGGCTGAGGCAGGAGAATTGCTTGAACCCAGGAGGCGGAGGTTACGGTGAGCCGAGATCGTGTCATTGCACTCCAGCCTGGGTAACAAGAGCGAAACTCTGTCTCCAAAAAAAAAAAAAAAAAAACAAAAGTTAGCTGAGTGAGGTGGCGTGTGCCTGTAATCTCAGCTACTCGGGAAGCTGAGGCATGAGAATCGCTTATACCTGGAAGGCAGAGGTTGCAGTGAGCCCAGATGGTGCCACTGCCCTCCAGCCTGAGAAACAGAGCAAGACATCATCTCAGAAAAAAAAAAAAATGCAATAATGGCGCTATTGTCATGTTAAAACAGTCCTTATTTTGTATAGGAACATACTAAATTATTGATAAAATAATAAAATGTTTATAATTTACTTCATTATAGTCCAGTGGAGGGGGAGAAATCGGTAGGGGAAGGGATGAAATATGTTTGATCATGATTTGACAATTGCTAAAGCTGGCTAATGGGTACATCATTATTCTGCTCTCCTTGCATTGATGCATGTTTGAAAATTTCCATAATAAAAAGTTAAGAAAAGAAAAAGAGGCAGGGTGTGGTGGCTCACAACTGTAATCTTAGCATTTTGGGAGGCTGAGGTGGGTATATCACCTGAGGTCAGGAGTTCAAGACCAACCTGGCCAACATGTTGAAACCCCGTCTCTACTAAAAATACAAAAATTAGCCAGGTGTGGTGGCAGGCACCTGTTGTCCCAGCTACTTGGGAGGCTGAGGCAGGAGAATTGTTTTAACCCAGGAGGCGGAGGTTGCAGTGAGCTGGTTGTGCCAGTGCACTCTAGCCTGGGTGACAAGAGCAAAACTGTCTCAAAAAACAAATTGGAAAAAAAAAAAAAGGAAAAGAAAATAAAAGAAAAAGAAAGCCCAGTTCAGTTCAAGGTAATAATCAAAACTCCAAACATGTATTCAAGATGATGCTTTTCCCTAACTTTGCATGGGTTTGCTTCAGGATTTAAAGCATGTTGGCTTTTC
Source organism: Cheracebus regulus (assembly GCA_963574635.1). Taxonomy (NCBI): domain Eukaryota; kingdom Metazoa; phylum Chordata; class Mammalia; order Primates; family Pitheciidae; genus Cheracebus; species Cheracebus regulus. The sequence continues at coordinate 16,987 of CAUYQU010056955.1, forward strand.
CGCCATGCCCTAACTTCTCTCTTCCCACACATAAGCTGGGTTTCTGACCCACCTGAGCCAGCAGCTCAGGCTGGAGGGCAAAAGGAAGAGGGGCAAATGATGCAGCAGTCATGAAGCTGCAGCAGTAACCTGGGGGTGATGTCCTTGGGATGTGGTGGAGGCACAGTTGCTGCTTTTTCTTGCATGTTTCATGTACTTTGCTGTTTTCAGAGATTTTTCAGCGGAAGGTTCTGACAACTGTTCCCCTGATGCAGGAGGTGCCACTCTCCCTGGCCAACGAGCCCAACGCTCAGCCCTTGGGATTCAGCTGTTCCACCTTCCCCCGTCGGGATTCCTTTGCCCACTAGGTTGTCCTCATGGCTGAAATTCCTTGGAAATGAACCACAGAGGCTAGGCAGGGGGGCTCAGGCTTGTAATCTCAGCACTTTGGGAGTCTGAGCTGGGAGGACCACTTAAGCCCAGGAGTTCAAGATCAGCTTGGGCAATGCAGACAAACGGTTTCTATTAAATAAAAAGAAAAAAGAACTGGGCACAGTGGCTCACACCTGTAATCCCAGTACTTTGGGAGGCTGAAGTGGGTGGATCACTTGAGGTCAGGAGTTTGAGACCAGCCTAGCCAACATGGTAAAACCCCATCTCTACTAAAAATACAAAAATTAGTTGGGTGTGGTGGCAGGTGCCTATAATCCCAGCTACTTGGGAGGCTGAGGCAAGGGAATCGCTCGAACCCAGGAGGTGGAGGTTGCAGTGAGCCGAGATTGTGCCACTGCAATCCAGCCTGGGGGACAGAGTGAGACCCCTATCTCAAATAAAGAAAAAAGAAACTGAACAACACACCACTTATTCCCTCCCATGGCTCTACTGGAAGACTCAGGCCTCCTTTCCCAGCCAATGATGGACATACCATTTGCCCCAAGTAGAGCCCCCTTTCCCTCTAACACCGAATAGTATCCCTTCCATAAGCTTTCACCATTACATTTCTCCAGGTGAGATTTAGACACTAGTCCTTATAGCTGCAAAACTCTTGAGACTTGCACCAAGCTCACTGAGAAGTCTCTTAAAGTCCCTGTTGTTGGGCTTCTGGTAGATACACACCCACCTGCCTTCCCCTGTGGGCTGGTGGTGAGAGGAAACGCGCAGCCCCCAACACTCTCTCTCTTGCTTTTTCATGCCTTATTTTCTAAAGGCTGAAGGTGGGCAAACACTATTACTGGCAGAACCTGTTTTGTCTCTTAATGTGTCAAGTGTAGATGGAGGTACTTCATTCCCTTTCTCATATTAATATAGGGCCTTAGGGCCTCAACTGAAACTGGGCTGGAAAAACCTAATTTAACCTAATTTCTATAACAAGGAAAAAATCAGTTCAACCTGGCACTGCTGGGTCCCCTGGCATTTAACGGCGACATCAGACGTTTTGGTTTTCGTTCCTTAGTTCTGGGCTGGTCTCATGCATGGGCAAGCTGTCCTCCATGACAGCAAAATGGCTGCTAGGCTGACATCTTATCAGTGGAGGTAGATCCCTTTCCTTGTAGTTCCAGTAAAAGTCCCAGAATTTTGAATCATTGGCCTAGCTCAGATGACATGCTCACATGTACCTCAATCATTAGAGCCAAGGCAATGGAATAGTCAGTGGACTCATTCCAGGTCTGGACCCACTCCTGGATCTGGGGGTGGCATGGAGTCGGCCCTACCCAGCCACACAAACCTACCTATCCACAGATGGGGGAGGGATGGTTCTCTGAGCAACACTAGAGTGTTGCCACTAGAGGAGGGAGAATGGCTGCTGGATCACTGAATAAATGATTGCAATCTTACTATTCCCTAAAACTCGCCTTCATTGCTTTATCTCTGGAGGTCCTACAGCTCCAGCCTTCTCTAGTCCAGGGGCTTGGCTTTGGATAACTCCAGGGCCCTCTGTGTCTAGGCCAAAGAGATCCTTCAATTGTCCTCTCAGGATGTGCCTTTGAAGCCCTTTGATTTCCTTGTGGTTCCCATCCAAACTTAATCAGGTTTATTAATATCCATTTAAGAGTCATACCCAGAATGTTTTGGTAAATACATAACTTCTTTCTTCTGAAAACAACAACAACAACAACAATAGCACCTTATGTTTGCTAGAGCTATCAATTCTAAGGGGGAAAAATAGCCTGAGCACAGAGAGGTATCTGTACACGATGTTTATTGCAGTATTTTTTTGTAATGGAAATTGTGCATCAATGAGAGACAAGTAAAATAATCTACGGTGTATCCTTACAATGCAAGGTTATAGAAACAAATAATGTATATTCATAATGTGTCAACCTAAAAAACTTCAGGACATATTGTTAACATGGAAAAGGTGCAGAACAATACATTTGGCTTTTGTGTTTTTACTTTTTGTTTTTACATACAAGCCATACATATTGTTCCATACCTTTTCCAGGTATATTTTGTGTTTATATTAATGTATATTTAAATGCACATGGTGATATCAAGAAGTTTGTATAACAAAATGCCAGCAAACGAAACTAGAAAGGTAAAGAGATGTTTCACTTTTTAATTTACATAATTTAAAAAATGATGAAATGGAAGGCTTTTTTACTTTCCTATTTAAAATAAAAGAAAAATATGTCCTTTGTCAGAATCGTTGGTTTGATTCATAGAAGACAATGATAACTGAAGCGGCTGGTAAACTTAGAGCTAATTTTTTTTTTGAAATATATATATTGCTGGTGACAAAAGAACAATATATTCTTGGTAGAAGGAGCAGACCAGCAAATAAATAAAAATCACATCTAATGTCACTCCTCAGAAATAATTAATGTTAATATTTATTTTACTTTCTTCCAGTATTTTTTCAGAGTTAAATTTAATATTTACTTAGAATAATCATTTTATCTTAGCTCCTGGATCAGTTACCTCCTTCTACCTGTAGACAATTTCTGATCTTCTTTTTTTTTTTTTGAGAGATTCTCGACCTGTCACCCATGCTGGAGTGTGCAGTGGCGTGATCTCGGCTCACTGCAGCCTCTGCCTCCCGGGTTCAAGCGATTCTCGTGCCTCGGCATCTGGAGTAGCTGGGGCTACAGGTGCCCGTCACCACTCAGGCTAATTTTTGTATTTTCAGTAGAGACTGGAGTTTCACCCTGTTGCCCAGACTGGCCTTGAATTCCTGACCTCAGGTGATCCGCCCACCTCGACCTCCCAAAGTGTTGGGATTGCAGGCGTGAGCCACCGTGCCCGGCCTGATCTTCATTTTTATCTTGTGTTAAGTGTTTTATTATGTGTGTGTGTCTGTGTGTATGAATTTAGCTGCAACTTTCTTCAGTGTAACATTAAATAGATAAACGGAGGGAGAACGTCTCATGATCTGTATACAGAGCAAAACAGGAATCAGAGACGGCAAGTGGTCCTAAGCCTGTGTGAGCCGGGAGGGATTCGGCCTGGGAGTGGGGCCAAACACGCCGAGCCGGAAAGCAGCAAGACAGGAGCGGGAGATGGGAGGGGACGACAGGGGGCGCTAGTTGGATCATAATGGGCTGGGCATGGTGACTCACTCATAAAATGAGAAATCAAATTATTTTGATCGCCTGTCCGACTTCTTTTTTGTATGTATACCAGCTCATTTTCCTTTTCAACCCAAGGCAGAGGCAGGCTGATTTGCATACTGGCCCTCAGGGGAAGAGTTAGGCGACTGTGGTCTTTTCGGAGCCAGAAGGTAAGGCAGAAATCAGGTTGGCTTCCTGAAGTCCTGGGTGCCCGAGGCTGACCGCAGCACAGCCCACGCCACCTCAGCTCAGCAGCACTGACATAAAAGCACTGTGGATTGTATTTTAGGCCAGGGGATTTACCCAGCCAGTACGTATTGTGTATGGTATGGAAATCTCCCCACCCTCACATCCTGCCTGGCTCGCAATGCTCCCCTGGGCTGCACACTCTTTGAAAAGGCTAAATATAGCTGTCTACCTTGCTTTTCAAAATCGTAAATGAAGAATAAAAGTTACTGACTTGAAACTCCTTCCCACGATGCACGTTTAGACTTCAGCCATGTATAACCTTGTATGTCTACATATACTCAGTGCCTTGTATACAGTGTTTTGTGTTGTCACTCTTCACAGCTCTTCAACCTTACGCTAATTTAAAATGTATGCAAAACTGCCTTTGGAATTGAGGTTTTGATCATTTTTCTTCTTAAGAAACAATTATTGTTTTGAATATAGTGGTAAACGGTATTAAGGTCACCACTCATTCAACTAATTTGTTATCACCCTATCATGTATTTACTTGTCTTGCTGTTTTCTTCTGTTTCTTCCGTGTGTGTTCTACTCGTTTGTAAGCTCTCTACAATTTGGATTCTAGCTTATACCTGCTCTGCCACATTCCTATCAAGAAAAATTACCCAAAACTTGTAAATAAAAATCAAGTAAAGCAGACAATATGTACTTCTGATATCATATTAAAGCCTTGTGTAACATGCCTGCCAAAGGATGATTTAATTATCTAACAGAATGAAGGAAGACAATGGGATTGGATCCATAAAACTGAAGTATTGCTATCTATTTTCTTCAATAACTTTATTGAGATATGTTTCATCGACCATAAAATTCATCCACTGAAAGTGTATAGTTTGGTGATGTTTCGTATATATTCACAGAGTTGTACAGCCATCTCAATTTAATGTTTAGAACATTTTCAACACTCTAAGAAGACTATCTATGACGGATTAAAGTCTCACTCTGTGAAGGGAATGTCCTAGAAATGAAGTCTCCATCTTGCTGCTTCCCTGAGACAGCAAGTTGACCTAAGACAGCTCCTGTTACCAGTTCCTTACACACACACACACACACTCTTTAAATTTTTCATTAAAAAACACGTGACATACCACATATGCTATTTTGCAACCTACTTTTTTTTTTTACTCGCTAATATTTATTAGAAATTGTTCAACATCAGCGTACTTAATAGTTGCCTCAATAGTGTGGTGGCTGATCACTTCTCATGACTCTCACTGCTATCACATACGTCTTACTCCAAATCATCTCTTGCAGGAGCTTCCCCATCTCTACTGCTGTTTTCCCTGCACTTCTACAGTCTCTTTTTAATACGATGACCAGAATCATCTTCTATATTTGTGGTTTGGATCATCTCCCATTCAGAGCAAAGCCAAAGACCTCTCAAACACTACAAGGTCAGTCCAACATGATCCGCTCATCTGCCACCACTCCAGCTGCCTCTCAGCCTCATCTCCAACAACCCTCCTCCTAATTCACTCTATTTTCATCACTGTAGCCTGCTGGGAACTCCCCAGACACACCAGGCATGCTCTCAGGCTTGAGCCCAGTAGGCAGAGCCTGCAGTGAGCCAAGGCATGCTCTCGTCTTGGCCCTTGCTGCTCCCCTCACTAAGAGGCTCTTTCCCCAGATATCTTCACGGCGTCCTCCCTGATCTCCTTTATGTCTTCACTCAAAGTCACTTGTGGGCCAATCACAGTGGCTCTTGCTTGTAATCCCAGCACTTTGGAAGATTTGAGGTGGGAGGATCGCTTGAGGCCAGGAGTTTGAGACCAGCCTGGGCAACATAGCAAGACTCTGCATCCACAGGAAAATTGAAAAACTAACAAGTATGGTAGTGTGCACCTGTAGTTCTGGTCACTTGGGAAGATGAGGCAGGAAGATCACTTGAGCCCAAGAGTTTGAGTCTGCAATGAGCCATAAACACATCGCTGCACTCTAGCCTGGGTGACAGAGCAAGGCACTGTCTCTTAAATGACAATAACAACAATCAAAAACCCTTCTCGTTGAGTATTTCTTTACCACCACCTTCCCCTCCTGTATACACACTCCCATCCTACTTGCTTACTTTTTCTCTGCAGCACTTACCACATTGGATATGCCATTTAATTTACTTGTTTATCATTGAGAACATAGGTATTAGGAAAACAAATTACTTGTTTACTGTCTATATACAAGCTCCATGAGACCAAGAATATTTGTCTATTTTGTCCATTGCTATATTCCTGCACTTAAAACAGGATCTGGCACAAATTAGGCAATTAATTATATTAATGGAGTGAATGGATAAATTTATGCTGCAGTGCATTTATATGTTTGTGTCCTATTAGTGTCACCTAGGCTATATAGTTTAACCATTGCCACATTTTGGGATGTCAGTATGCTTTTGGTATTATGTGACCTTGCTGAAATTGCTTGTAACTTCTTTTTTGTTTGCTTGTTTTTGAGATAGGGTCTCACTTTGCCACCCAGGCTGGAGTGCAGTGGTGCAATCTTGGCTCACTGCAGCCTCCACCACCTGGGCTCAAGTGATCCTCCTGCATCAGATCCCCCAAGTAGCTGGGACTACAGACTCGTGCAATCATGCCCAGCTAATACTTTCTTTCTTCTTCTTTTTTTTTTTTTTTTGTATTTTTAGTAGAGATGGGATTTTGCCATGTTGGCCAGGCTGGTCTTAAACTCCTGAGCTCAAGTAATCCTCCCGCCTTGGCCACCCAAAGTGCTGCAGTTACAGGCATGAGCCACCATGCCCAATCTGCTTGTCACTTTTCTGAGCCTTCATTTTTCCTCTGTAAAATAGAAACCTGGCCTGGCATTGTGGCTCTTGCATGTAATCCCAGCATTCTGGAAGGCTGAGGTAGGCAGATCACTTGAGGCCAGAAGTTAGAGACCAGCCTGGCCAACATGGCAAAATCCCATCTCTACTAAAAATACAAAAAAAAAAAAAAAAAAGAAAAAGAAAAAGAAAAAAGAAAAAAGTGTTAGCTGGGCATGGTTGCACGAGTCTGTAGTCCCAACTACTCGGGGGATCTGTGGCAGGAGGATCACTTGAGCCCAGGAGGTGGAGGCTGCAGTGAGCCAAGATTGCACCACTGCACTCCAGCCTGGGTGACAAAGTGAGACTCTGTCTCAAATAAAAAAAAAAAAAAAAAAAAGGAAGAGGCACTTTATAGCGTTGTTGTGAAGATTTACATTTTTATTCATTTTTTTAGAGACAGGATCTCGCTCTGTTGCCCAGGCTGGGATGCAGTGGACTGAGCCATGGGCTTTCTCGTCCTGTCTCAGCCTCCTGAGTAGCTAAGCCTACAGGCATGCTGCCATGTATAGCCAATATTTTTTATTTTTTGTAGAGCTGAAGGTCTTGCTGTGTTACCCAGACTGATCTCAGCCTTGTGGTCTTAAGTGATTCTCCTGCCTCGGCCTCTCAAAGTGCTGTTTATAGGCGTGAGCCAATGCATCCAGCCAGAATTAAACATTTTAGAAGAATGTATAGTGGTAGCACCATGCCTGGCTTATAGTAAGTTCTCAATAATATGATAATTTCTCTCATTATTAATTATTCATCAGAAATGACCTTAAGAGAGGAATATATGGCTATATCTATATATAGCTCCAACTTCTTACTTTTTAACATAATTGTGTTGACTTTTAGTTATTATTCCCTTATAATAGAATATATGCCACTTTGTTCTTTTTTTCCCCCAAAAAGTCATTCAACATCTTTAGTAAAATATGTTTCAGCTTTTCAGAGATAGGAAACTTTATCTTTGCATTTCCACTTTCTATTTAGTCCCAAACAAAATACTTGCTCATTAAATTTTGTTGAATAAATAAATGGAAGAATAAATCTCAATGGGCACGAGCAAGTTTATATTTACTGCAAAGCTGCAATGTGTCAGGCACTGCAGTTTGCACTGGGGTATACAAAAAAATAACATTTCATGGTTGAAATTTATTTCAAGACCTCTACATGGTAATAATTGAGTTTGGGGGAATGTATGTTTATTTCAGAAGAAGTTCTCTAGCTGGGGGAGGGGGAATTTGGATTCTTCACCTTGTGCAAAGCAAAACAAAACAAAACCAAAGACTCCAGAAAGATGTCTTTGGCACAATTTCTCAGAAGAGCTTCAAAAAGAAACAGAACGTCAGTGGTTTATCAAATTGGCATCAAGAGTGAAGCAGCAGACCTAACAGTGTGGGGAATCCTATGGTGATTCAATCCTATGGTGATTCAAGACCTCCAAGAATTCCTGCGGTTCTCGGTAAGTCCTCCCACACATTGATAACTACCAATGACACCAGCTTTGATGCAAAATGAGATTATCAGTGAGCCAGGCATCTTGAGGAAGAGAAAAAGCTCTGACTTAGAATCCAACTCTGCACTCTGACCTCAAGCAAGACAATCCTAAACCTCAGTTTCCTCATGCTAAAATTATGTTTTAAAAAATAAACCTGCTTCTGGCCAGGCGCAGGGGCTCACGCCTGTAATTCCAACACTTTGGGAGGCTGAGGTGGGTGGATGACGAGGTCAGGAGTTCAAAACCAGCCTGGCCAATATGGTGAAACTCTGTCTCTACTAAAAATACAAAAACTAGCCGGGTGTGGTGGTGCACACTTGTAGTCCCAGCTACTCGGGAGGCTGAGGCAGGAGAATTGCTTGAACCCAGGAGGTGGAGGTTGCAATGAGCTGAGCTTGCGCCACTGCACTCTAGCCTTGATGACACAGTAAGATTCTGTCTCAGAACAAAACGAAGCGAAACAACAACAACAAAAACCTGCTTTTGGATGGGCGTGGTGGCTCACACCTGTAATCCCTTTGGGAGGATGAGGTTGGTGGATTACCTGAGATCAGGAGTTTGAGATCGGCCTGACTACATGGCGAAAACCCATCTCTACTAAAAATACAAAAATTGGCTGGGCCTGGTGGCAGGTGCCTGTAATTCCAGCTACTTGGGAGGCTGAGGCAGGAGAATCACTTGAACGTGAGAGGCAGAGGTTGCAGTGAGCTAAGATTGTGCCACTGCATTTCAGCCTGGGTGACAAGAGTGAAACCCTATTAAAAAAAAAAAGTTAACCTGCTTCAAATGAGCGAATAGGCGAGAAAATCTTCCATATCCTGAAAATCACCATACAAATCGGTCTCTGGTTCTGATGGGGAGCAGAAGTCCCTTGGGATCATTCATTCGGCATCTATTCCTGAGTGCCAGCTGGCACTGTGCTACCTACATGCTGAGGCCACAGAGACCAGCAATCTAGACAGCACCCCTGCCCTTAGCAAGCACATCATCCACAGCCAGGATTTTATCCTCAGGAAGTAACTCAGCTGAAGAAAAATATTTTTGCAAGAAGATGATCCTTGAAAGCGTACCCAAAGCAACAGCAAAACTGTAAACAACCTAGATATTGATAAAAGCAGAATGGCTTCATAAATTATGCATCCCAGGATTTTGATTGAAAAGAATATACCCAGCCTACCCACACCTACACCGGCAGGGTCAGCCTCTCCCTTGTAGAGGCATTGATTTGTTTTGCTGGGGAGGCTGGTGACCCTGACTAGAGGGGACAGCTGCATGGAGGCTAGGACAAAGGGGTGTGAGATGAGCAGAGGTCACAAAGGACAGCAGAGGATAAATGTGGTGATGCCAGAGGATTTAGGCAGAAGCCCTGTAGGAAGATGGGTAGTTGCCTTCTCTCCCTCTCTTTCTTGGGGACTCCATTTGTGGTTATCTTAAATGAAGAGAACCATGAGCAATGAATCTTATTTACCTTATTACACAGCCCACAGCTACCGTTCAATGAGTGTGTTCAGAACCTCCATGGGTGACCTGCAACAACAATTGTACAGGAGAGGAGAGTACGACATTTTCAAGTATGCACCAATGTTCGAGAGTGATTTTATTCAGATAAGCAAAAAGGGAGAAGTGATTGATGTACACAACCGTGTCCGAATGGTGACAGTGGGTATCGTCTGCACCAGCCCCGTCCTCCCACTGCCTGATGTCATGCTGCTGGCCCGACCATCTAAAGTCAGTGAAGAGCATGCCAGTCAGGGCTGGTTTGCCAAGGGGAAACCTCGCAGGACCCCTAAGACTCTAGAGCTCACGAGACTAATTCCCTTGAAGTTTGTGAAGATCTCCATCCACAATCATGAGGAACAGCAGCTGCGCCTGAAACTTGCCACTGGCCGTACCTTTTATCTGCAGCTGTGTCCGTCTTCTGACGCCCGGGAAGATCTCTTCTGCTACTGGGAAAAACTTGTCTATCTCCTGAGGCCACCAGTGGATAGTTACAGCAGTACTGCGACATTTCTAACTGGGGACACAGCACCAGAAGACAACAAAAGCCTACTGGTAAGCCTCTCTAGAGGCTCGAGAAAAGGGGACAGGGTTTTATGGGGGAGTAGTTTAAAGCCACTCCTACAAAGCCTTTGGTGCTTTCTGAGGTCCACCTGGAAAAAGTATTCCATTTACAAGGGCTCAGGACCAAATGAGCCACTACTAGCGGACTTAGCACACTGGGAGGTTGGAGGACTCCTTCAGAGTGTCCCATAAGGCTGAATTTCAGAGACCTTAGGTATCAGTTACTCTGGCCTCACACCCAGGGTTGAAATCCTTTCTACAGCATCCTGATTGTCAGCCTTTTCTTGAACACTTTTTACCCTGACCCAGGTGTTCTGATTTGTTATGGAACTTTTGTTGTTGTTGTTGTTTGAGATGGAGTTTCGCTCTTGTTACCCAGGCTGGAGTGCAATAGTGTGACCTCAGCTCACTGCAACCTCCACCTCCTGGGTTCAAGCAATTCTCCTGCCTCAGCCTTCTGAGTAGCTGGGACTACAGGTGCTCGCCACCATGCCCAGCTAATTTTTGTATTTTTAGTAGAGACAGGGTTTCACCATGTTGACCAGGATGGTCTCGATCTCTTGACCTCGTGATCCCCCCCCTCAGCCACCCAAAGTGCTAGGATTATAGATGTGAGCCACCGTGCCAGGCTTGTTGTGGAACTTTTATTTGTATAAATTTAAGGAGTGAAGTGTAGTTTTTTTTAACATGAATATATTGCATACTGGTGAAGTCTGGGCTTTTAGTGTAACCATCATCTGAATAATATACATTGCACCCACTAAGTAATTTCTCATCCCTCACCCCTCTCCCGCCCTCCTGAGTCTCCAATTTGCAATTGGAGACTGTACAGTTTTTTGTGCAATTTTTTTTGAGACAGAGCTTTATTCATGTCTCCCAGGCTGGAGTGCAATGTCGAGATTTCAGCTCAATGTAACCTCCACCTCCCTGGTTCAGATGATTCTCCTGCCTCAGCCTCTGAGTAGCTGGGATTGCAGGAAACTGCCACTGTGTTCAACTAATTTTTGTATTATTATTATTTTTTTTTAGTAGAGATGAGGTTTCATCAGGTTGGCCAGGCTGGTCTTGAACTACTAACCTAGGTGATCCACCTGCCTCAGCCTCCCAAAGTGCTGTGCAATATTTTTAACAATGAAGAAGTCTTTCTTCCATTTGAGTCACAGTCTGTCTCCTGTGACTACCAGGCACTGATTTCTGCATCAGTCAGCACACCCTGCCTGTGTATATGCACATGCACAATCTTAGTAGCCACCAAAATGTAAAGTGAGTATATCCCTTGACCCTGCAATCCCACTTCTGGAAATTTGTCCAGCAGAGCATGTAAAAATAAGTGTATAAAATGCAGTGTCCAAGGATGAGGAGGTGTAACAGTACTTTCTCTGGTACTGGAATTGTTCAACCAAAACTGAGTGACCATTGAAGGGGTGCTGTAGATGGAATCTGGCAACAAATGAGAGCGAGACTTAGACTAAGGCCGGATGCAGTGGCTCATGCCTGTAATCCCAGCGCTTTGGGAGGCCGAGGTAGGTGGATCGCCTGAGGTCAGGAGTTTGAGACCAGCCTGGCCAACATGGTAAAACCCCCGTCTTTACTAAACATACAAAAAAATTAGCTAGTCGTGGTGGCAGGTGCCTGTAGCCCCAGCTATTTGAGAAGCTGAGGCAGGGGAATCAGTCTAAAAAAAAAAAAACTTCGACTTGATGATTTTAGAGGTTCTTCTTCTTCGTCTCCTTTTTTTTTTTTTTTTTTTTTTTTTTTTGAGACAGTGTCTTGCTCTGTTGCCCAGGCTGGAGTACAGTGGCGCAATCTTGGCTCACTGCAGCCTCTGCCTTCTGAGTTCAAGTGATGCTCCTGCCTCAGCCTACTGAGTAGCTGGGATTACAGGTGTGTGCCACTCTGTCTGGCTAACTTTTTTTATTTTTAGTAGAGTTGGGGTTTTGCTATGTTGGCAAGGCTGGTCTCAAACTCCTGGCCTCAAGTGATCTGCCCTCCTCAGCCTCCCAAAGTGTTGAGATTACAGGCGTGAGCCACCACGTTCGATCCAGGTTCTTCTAATCATAAACCTTGAATTGTTCCGCTCCAGGATAAGAGAGCAGCAGACAGTTTTGAACTCCCTTTCAGTTATCTCTATCACACCTGTTTCTCCTCCCCTTGGTACAGGCTGCAGAGCTCCACAGAAAAGGGGATCAGAGTGAGACTGGGCTTCACAAGCCTTGTGATATATCTGCAGCCACCTCTTCTGCTTATGCTGGGGGAGAGGGAGTTCAACATGCCTCCCACGGAACGGCTAGTGCGACTTCTCTAGCCACGAGCACTGCAGGGGCTGCTGAAGGAGCAGCAGCAGGGACAGCAGGTGGTGTGGCAGGAATAGTCACAGGCCCCAGAGCAGGTGTAGCCATAGCGGGGGCAGCAGTGAGTCCTGCAACAGGCGCTGTGAGCATAGCAACAACCAAACCTGCAGGCCCAGGCCAGGTGACCACTGTGCTGGCAGAAGCAGCCATCAAAAATCCAGGAGAAAACGAATCCAGCAAGTCCATGGCGGGTGCTGCCAACATAGCCTCAGATAGTATGAACTTGGCCTTGGTGGGTGTTGCAAGCATCTCCTTGGCAGGTACTTCCACCACGATGGCGGGGACCGCCAGTCTCTCCCAAGACAGTAGCTTGAGTGCGGCATTTGCAAGCAGTATGACAACTGGCAAGTGTGTGGCAGAAGGAACTCAAGGACCAGCAGTGGGACCCCTCGTATCCACCTTGCAAAGCGAAGGCTATATGAGTGAGCGGGACGGAAGCCAGAAGGTTTCCCAGCCCAGTGCTGAAGCCTGGAATGAAAAAAAGAAAAGAAGAGAAAAAAAGGACGAACGTCCCAGTAGGAAAAGTTCCCATCACCACAAGGCAGGTGAAAGTCACCGCAGGACAGCAGGAGACAAGACCCAGAAGGCATCTTCCCACCGGTCTATATCCGGCCATAAAAACACGAGAGATGACAAAAAAGAAAAAGAGCGCAGCAAGGGAAGCGGCAAGGGACGTGACTCCTCTCGCAAGAGCTCCAGCCACAGTTCCACCAAAAAGGAGTCGAGAACAACTCACAAACTGGCGAAGAACCGATCCGCATCTAGTACGGGAGCTTTAAATAAGAAAGCCAGTAAAATCAGCACTTTTTTAAGGAGCCTCAGGGCCACTCCTGGTTCAAAAACAAGGGTCACATCACACGACAGAGAGGTAGACATCGTGGGTAAGATGGTGGAGAAGCAAAACATAGAGGCCAAAGTGGAGAAAGCCCAGGAGCTGGAGGTGATCAGTGGCACTATGACATCGGAGATGACAGAGATGATCATCTTCGAAACCAAATCCGTTTAAGGAGAAGCCCGGGCCACAACTACCCAGGGATCTGGGAAGTATCCCTAAAGAGCCCATCCCAGCTCTCTTTACTGCAGTTTAAATAATAAAGGAGATCATACAACCCCTAAATAAATAAAATCTCCTGTTGGAATTTTTTTCTGCCCCATAGCCTTGCAGTGACTTCATAGTGGCTTCTGTGATGGTAACCATATGACAGCCTGAGACCCCGCCTCCAGGCAGGTAGAGCCCCACCACCCACCCAAGCCCAGCAGAGCCAATGTGAGTGTTTTGCTTTGCCTCAGCCCCTTTCTGCCTTTGCTTCCCCCAGACTGTCAAAGTCACAGACTTTGCATGCACCACCACCACCACGTCCCCATGCCCATTCTCTTTTCCCTGAATGCTCCTGCACATGGGCATTCAGTCCAGTCCATAGACCAGGCAGAGACAGGATTCACATCCCCTCAGGGGATATTCAGGGGAGGAAGAAGCAGTGCAGCAGCATTTGTAGGCAATTAGAATAGGAAATCTATTCCTCTCGATCTGGAATTGGCAAACCATATTCTGAGGTCCAAATCTTGCCAGCTGCCTGGATTTGTAAATAAAGTTTTACTGGAACATAGTCACAGCCATTCCTTTGCATATTGTCTATGGCTGCTTTCACGCTAAAATGACAGATGTGAGTAGTTGCAATGGAAACCATATGGCCCGCAGAGTATAAAATATTATCTGGGCCTTCACAGAAAATGTGTGCTGACTCTTGATCTAGTCTTAACAAGTCTTCCCCCTAGGTGTAGACAGTGGAGAAATTCTCACATATGCTTGCCAGTAGACAACTAGGAGAATGTTTACAGTAAAACAAATTATAATAGCAAAACCCTGGAAATCCTCAAGTGTTCATCAAAAGGAGAATTAATAAATTGTGAAATAAACTACAGTGCGTAATCTACAACAGTGAAAATGAATAGCAGCTGTTAGAAAGGATACATTTTTTTTTTTTTTTTTTTTTGAGATAGAGTCTGGGTTTGTTGCCCAGGCTGAAGTGCACTGAGGTGATCTTGATTCACTGTAACCTTGGCCGCCCAGGCTTCAGCAATCCTTGTGCCTCAGCTCCCAAGTAGCTGGGATTACGGGCATGTGCCACCATGCCCAGCTAATTTTGTATATTTTCAGTAGAGACAGGTTTCGCCATGTTGGCCAGGCTGGTCTCGAATTCCTGACCTCAAGCAATCCACCCTCCTTGGCCTCCCAAAGTGCTGGGATTACAGACGTGAGCTACTGTGCCCAGCTAGCATGAATAAATCTTACACAATGTGGGATACTAAAAGCAAGTCACAAAAATATATATGATATAGTTCAATTTGTAGAACAGCTGAAAAATAAGATTCAACTATGGGATATATATATATTTGCTTAAAGTATAGAGAAAAACAAAGGAATGATAATCACAAAATTCAGGATATGAATGAAAAAAGGAAAGAAGAGAAAGGGTAAAGGAAGAGATGTCTGATCTGGGAGGCACACACAAAGAGGTTCAACAGAATCATGATAATTCCATTTCTTAAACAAGAGGGTGTATTCATGGGGGTTCATTATTGTATCTTTATTTTAACATCTCTGAAATCAGGATTGTTTTTAAATCACTGCCAGCAAAGTGTCAATTGTATGTCACTGTCAATGACTTACAAATGCCCTATCCGATTTATTTCACCAATGTTTTCCTTTTTACACACACACAAGAGAGATCTATGACAAAATATCTAAGTCTGAAAGATATCTTTCAATAAATATGAAACAAAAATTCTAAGTAACATAAAAATATTCAGAATATAAAAACATGGAAAATGTTTAAACGTATTAAGAAATAAAATAGTCCAAAACACTGTGTACTAATATGATGTAAATTATGTGTTCATGATGTAAATTATGTGTACATGTGGAAGTTAATCCCTAGAATTAAAAAATCACACTACATTAGAAATGGTATTTTAAATTTTTAATATTTTATTGTAAAAAAATTGTCTTTCCATTAAAAAAAAACCTGTAAAATGAATCCATGAAAAACATTAAATTATTAACATCAGATAATAAAAGTTGGATTTGAGAAAAATGATTCTGGGAGCCATGTGTGTTCATGTAAGTCCAGGAGGGGAGCAACTGCCCAGCCTTGCAAGTCTTTGCTCATTCTCTGCAGCAGTACCTTGGAGGACAGAAGTTGGGTTTCAGCAAAACTTAGGGACTTTCTCTGAAGACCAGATATGTGTAGTGCAGATGGAGGAGGTGAGAAGCAAGGTATTCTGGGAGGAGTAGTGGCTTGTCAGTATCAGGGGAATCCCTTCTCAGTTGCTCTAGTGGGCGGCTGGAAAATCTCACCTTGTGACTTTTGATAAAGACCATAGAAGCTGAAATTAAGATGTTCTGGGAGTCGACTCTTGAAACAGTGGGTACAGTTAGATGGAGAGAGAGGCACACACTCAAAAGTCTGAGAGGGCCTTTGGGAAAGCCACCCAGGAGTGTGACAGGTTGGCAGGTGGGGTAGAAGAGAGAGATAAAAAGGAACTCCTGTCAAAGCCTTTGGTCTGGAGTTCCAGATTTACAGCTATGCCAGAGTCTGAATTATCCTAGCTACAAATGGCTTCATCTCATAATTGTGTAGACTATGGCTTTATCTTTTGTTTTTCTTCTAGTCTTGTTTTATGCACCTTCCCCTGTCTGAAGGGTTTCTTCAGCATGAATGTAGTTTATCCACCATTCAGGGTGTTAGCTGAGCAGATCTCCAACGTACACAAATGCAACATAAGTAAAATAGAGGTGAGGACTTGCCCACCACAGCATGCTCTGCAATGCACTTTCTCTGCAATTCCTTTTCTATCTTGATACTTCATCAAGAGATAGATGCATAACTATCTACGTATTTCAAAGCAACAGGCCTCTTCCTCAGAGGGAGATATCAATTGGGGCATCAAGTCAATACTCCTATCAGATAAAAGACAATATTTTTAACAGCAATATTTGTCACCATGGCAGCAATTCTGATGCTGCAAGTGTGATGAGAGAGTAGATGGCTGATTACTAACCAATATTCCAAACTTAAAGTCTGGTATTACACACATAAGTACAAAGATGACAAAGGGATATTTTGCCAAAAGCAGTATAACATCACTCATGCAGTTGTCATCTTAGGGTGGAGTCTTTCAAGCAGAGGAAACCGGTCTACTGTGAGAAGAAGCAAGGTGCCTCAAAATGTTGAAGGCAGACCATCATGGCTGGCAGGGCAAGAATGTCTCTACTAAAAATACAAAATTTAGCTGGGCATGGTGGTAGGTGCCTGTAATCCCAGCTACTTGGGAGGTTGAGGCAGAAGGATGGCTTGAGCCTGGGAGGTGGACGTTGCAGTGAGCCAAGATCTGTCATTGCACTCCAGCCTGGGCAACAGAGAGACTCTGTCTCCAAAAAAAAAAGAAAAGAAAAGAAAAGAAAAATATCCTTGTGGGGTATACATGGTGATGCACTATCCAGATCCTCCTTCAATGAAGGACTTGTGTCCTCAGTGGCTGAGAATGCTGCCCACAGAAAACTTTCAGCTGGTAGTGAGTTTGGAAATTGTGCCAGCAGCAGGGGACAGACTGTGCAATGCTTTCAGGTTAACGTATGCAATTTTGACTTCTGTCCTTAGTGTGAGAAGCCACTGAAACATTTTAACTTGAGGAGTGACTTGGTCAGATTTGCACTTTGTAAAGGTCACTGTGGTTGCTGTGAGAAAAACTATTTGGGAAGGTAGTTGTTACTACATGACCTTATATAATTCCTGTCTTTTGCTGCAAGATCTATAAAATGAGATTAGAGAAGATGTTTTGAAAGACATGTTCCCATTAGAAATACCCATGTAATGGCCGGGTGTGGTGGCTCACACCTATAATCCCAGCACTTTGGGAGGCCAAGGTGACTCGATCACCTGAGTTCAGGAGTTCGAGACCAGCCTGGCCAACATGGTAAAACACTGCCTCTACTAAAAATACAAAAATTAGCCAGGCGTGGTGGTGCGTGTCTGTAATCCCAGCTACTCAGGAGGCTGAGGCAGGAGAATGGCTTGAGCCCAGGAGGCGGAGGTCACAATTAGCCATTGCACTCCAGCCTGGGTGACACAGTGAGACTCTGTCTCAAATAAATAAATAAATAAATAACCATGTGGGGTATACATGGTGATGCACTATCCAGACCCTCCTTCAAAGAAGGACTTGTGTCCTCAGTGGCTGAGAATGCTGCCCATAGAAAGCTTTCAGCTGGCAGTGAGTTTGGAAATTGTGCCAGCTGCAGAGACCTCTTTCACCCAAGGTGATGCTCTTCCCAGAGCCCACATCAAGGACTGAGTGATATAGAGTATGAAGGTCTGGCTGTCAGCCCAGTACAGACCAAGTCTGAAGGGCTATTCTAGTTCCAGAGCTTCCTGAGGGGCCTGTATCAAAATTCTCCTTCCTTCTCTGTGTATTCCTACTTCCACCCCTTTCCCTTCCACAGGTGCTGGTCCTAAGGGAACTCCTTAATCAACAACCTTCCCACAAAACTCTGTCTCAAAATCTGCTCCACAGAGAACACAACTTGCAACATCACGTTAGTGTAATGTGCTGTGCTCACCTCCTCGTGACTTCACTAACTTTATAAAAGTGTTGATGATAGCCAAGAAGGATATAACATAGAATATACAATTTTGATTTTAAATAATTGTAAAATTAGGTATATTTGCTTACTGCCAAATTTATGGGTCTATTTTAGAAAATTCAAAATATGTAGATATAAAAAAGGAAACAAATATTTTATTGGTTGTTTTAATAATTCACTTCTTAATGCTTCCAGGAAGATGGAGAGACATGTTTTTCTCTATTCCTCCTGATCAGTACAACTAAAGATCTTGAACATTACATATAAAACAACAGCAGAAGACTTGAATGGCGGAAAGAAAGCTAGGAACCTCAGGAACTGAGGAACAACATGGTAGTTGTTTCCCTGGGTTGTTTGTTTGTTTGATTAAGTTTTGCCCAATATATTCCAGACCTGGAGCTGAAGAAGCTGGAACCATTCCCACCAAAAAAAAGTCCCAACAAAAATATGATCGGGGGTGGGGGGGGGGTGTAAAAAAAAAAAGGATGAGGAAAGGGGTAGCCAAGAAAAGCAGAAAATGTTTACACAATTATAAGTCTACTTTGGCCAAACACCACAGAAAAAAAAAAAAAAAAAAAAGCTATGACCCCACCTTCACCCATGTCAGCAAAGGCTAAGTTGAAGTTGAGATTAACATCCTCATGACGCTGGAATGAGGACTCTCATACCCCCAGTGAGTGGTGTCAGAGAATGCCAAGGAAGGACTTGGAATTTTACTTTCACCCCTGAGAGCTGGTTATGAAGCCCTTCCCTCCTCTTCTCTGTGCTAGTGTTGTCCATATGGGGAGCGGCAACTCCCCATATGGGAACCCTTATCCAGTAGTAATGGGAAGTCCAGCCTGGGGGCAAAGTGAGGAACCTGAACTCTTATAGAAGTAACAAGGTGGTGTCTCTTCCCCATCTCCTACTGGAATAGAGTCAGAAAAAGCCTATTAAAAGTAAGTTTAAATACCATTCAGAGTCTCATAGTGCACAAATGTTCAGACTTAAACCAAAAATCACTAGTCATACAAAGAAATAGGAAAATCAAAATGGAATGAAAAGAGACAAACTATAGGTTGACAACATTAAAATGACAGAGATATTAAGTTAATTTCATAAAATTTTTAAAGGGAGTTAGGAATGCACTTGGAACAAACGAAAGAAATAGAAATCCTCAGCAAAAAAAAAAAAAAAAAAAAAAAAAAAAAAAAATTCACCAAAGAAAAAGAAGACGGAAAAGAAGAACCGAATGGAAATTTTAGAACTAAAACTACAGTAGCTGAAGAAAACAGCTCAGTGGTTGGGCTGAACTGCAGAATGGAGGAGAAGAGAAATGAATCAGTGAACTGAAAGAGAATAATAGAAACTACCCAATCTAAACAACATAGAGAATAGTGATTGGACAAAGAAATAAAGCCTCAAGGCCTTGTGGGATTATAACAAAAGATCTAACATTGTGTCAATGGAGTCCTAGAAAGAGAGAAGGGCCAGGTTTGGTGACTCACGCCTATAATCCCAGCACTTTGGGAGTTCAAGGCAGGTGGATTACCAGAGGTCAGGACCAGCCTGACCAACATGGTGAAACCCTGTCTCTACTAAAAATACAAAAATTAGCCAGGCATGGTGGTGCATGCTTGTAATCTCAGCTACTCAGGAGGCTGAGGCAGGAGAATTGCTTGAACCCAGGAGGCGGAGGTTGCAGTGAGCTGAGATCATGCCACTGCACTCCAGCCTGGGCGACAGAGGAAAAAAAAAAAAAAAAAAAAAAGAAGGGGTAATCAAAGCACAATTAAACTCTAAAAGCAAACAAACAAAAAAAATCTTGCCAAGGTGGAAAGATGACTTGAGTCCAGGAATTTGAGAACAGCCTGGGCAACATAGGGGGAATCCGTTTCTACATTTTTTTTAAAAAAAATTAGCTAGACATGGTAGGTCACACTTGTAGTCCCCGCTATTCAAGAGGCTGAGTTAGGAGGATTGCTTAAGCCTGGGAGGTTGAGGCTGCAGTGAACTGTGATCTTACCACTGCACTCTAGCCTCGGCAACAGAGCAACACCCTATCTCAAAAAAAAAAAAAAATTTTTTTTTAAAGTATCTAGAGAAAAATGATCTAATATCTATGGGGAAAATCAATTCAAATGACAGTAGAGACCATTAGAAACAGAAGGAAGTGATGCATTGTTTTTCATGTGCTGAAAGAAAACAATTGAAAACCCAGAATCCTGTCCCAGCAAATTAATACTTCAAGTATAATGGGAAAACCAAGACATTGTAAGTTGAAGGAAAACAAAATTTGTCATCAGTAGACCTATGCTACCAGAATGGCTAATGGAAGTTCTGTAAACAATAAGGAAATGATTTATAAAGTGTAGGGAAGGATTTTGGAAGATAAAGAAGAAAGAACATGGTAAGCAAAAATATGAGAAAAACACAATAGATTTTTCTTCTCTTGCATTTTCTAAGTTATGTTTGACAGTTTAATCTGTCTGATGGGTTTTAAATTTTGTTGAGGAAATATCTAAGACCATTGTATTATAAATGTAGGAGAGTAAAGGGACAGAAAGGGAGGTAAGGTTTCTATATCTCACTCAAACTAGTAAAATGACATGAACAGATTATAAAAAGTTATGTATACATAATAGACTACATAGAGCAATCATTTAAAAAGCTAAAAAAAAGTTATACTCAGCCTGGTATGGTGGCTCAGGCCTGTAATCCCAGCACTTTGGGAGGCCGAGGCAGATGTATCACCTGAAGTCAGGAGTTCAAAACAAGCCTGGCCAACATGGTGAAACCCTGTCTTAAAAAATAAATAAAATAAAATAAGTTATACTCAAAAACAGTATAGATAAACAAGAACATATTTTTAAAAACTATTCAAGTAAACCACAGGAAGACAGGAAAAATAAAATAGAAACAAAAACACAGAGAATATAAAGCAAAAAATAACATGGCATACATAAGCCCTGACATATTAATTATCACATTAAATGTACATGGTCTAAATATACCAATTAAAAGACATTGGCAGAATGGACCAAAAAGCATGACCTAACTATGTGCTGGCCACAAAAGTTCCCTACAAATATAACGATATAAGCATTTTGAAAGTAAAAGAATGAGGAAAGATATATTATGAAAACATTAATCAAAGTGAATCAGAGTTATATTAATATAAGATAAAGTAGACTGCAGAGCAGAAAAAAGTACACAGAGAGGTATAATGATAAAAAGGATATTAAAGAGATCAAGAAGACATAGCAGTTCTATTAGTTTTAACCAAATAAAAGAGCTGTAAAATATGCATAGTAAAAACCGGTAGAACTGAAAGTAATAAACAAATCCACATTTGTAGTTGGAGACCTCCACACCCCTCTCTCAAAACCCCTTTTATAAGGGGTTTTCCACCCTTTGGCTTGGCACTTCTCCTTCCTGCCGCCATGTGAAAAAGGACATATTCGCTTCTCCTTCTGCAATGATTGTAAGTTTCCTGAGGCCTCCCCAGCCATGCTAAACTGTGAGTCAATTAAATCTTTTTAATTTATAAATTACCCAGTCTTGGATATGTCTTTATTAGCACCAAAAAAGATATTTACAATTACTCAAAAAAGAAATATTTATATGTAAATCTAAATAAGAAAATGTGTATGAGACTTCTGTGGTAAAAACTATACAACACTGAGAAAATCATTTTTTTCTCTTTGAGATGGAGTCTCTCTCTGTTGCCCAGGGTAGAGTGCAGTGGTGCAATCTCGGCTGACTGCAATCTCCGCCTCCTGGGTTAGTGATTCTCCTGCCCTAGCTTCCTGAGTAGCTGGGATTACAGGCACCCACCGCGCCTGGCTCATTTTTGTATTTTTTAGTAGAGATGGGTTTTGCTGTGTTGGCCAGACTGGTCTTGAACTCCTGACCTTGGGTGATCCGGCTGCCTCAGCCTCCCAAAGTGCTGGGATTACAGGCATGAGCCAGCCTAATTTTTCTTTTTTCTTTTTTTTTGAGGCAGAGTCGCACTCTGTTGCCCAGGCTAGAGTGCAGTAGTGCGATATTGACTCACTGCAACCTCTGCCTTCCGGGTTCAAGCGATTCTCCTGCCTCAGCCTCCCAAGTAGCTGGAACTACAGGCACACACCATTATGCCCAGCCAATTTTTCTATTTTCAATAGAGACTGGGTTTTGCCATGTTGGCCAGGCTGGTCTCAAACTCCTGACCTCAGGTGATCCACCTGCCTTGGTCTCCCAAAGTGCTGGGATTACAGGTATGTGCCACCATGACTGACCTGAGGAAAGAAATGTAAAAAGATCTAATTCAATGGAGAAATGTATCAGATTCATGGATTGGACCTCTCAACGTAGTAAACATGTCATTTTCCTCAAATTAATTTATAGATTTAATATGATTTCTGTCGAAATCCTAGTTATTTTGTAGATTTAGATGTGATTATTCTAAAATGTATATGGAATGGGAAGGAAATAAGAATAGAACAGTTGTGAAAAAGGATAGAGTGGGAGGAATCAGTCTACTTAATTTTAGGACTAGTTATACAGCTATAGCAATCAAGACTGTAAGTTATGGATGGAGGGATAAAATAGATAGCTAAATGGAACTGAATAGAATACCCAGAGATAGATCTATACAAATATGGCTGATAGGTTTTTAAAAATAAAAGTGCAAGAGTAATTCAAAAGAAAAAATAGACTTTTGAACATATGGTGCAGAGGCAATCAGACATCCACAGGCAAAAACATTAACCTCGACCTAGGCTCACACTGCATTTAAAAAAAAAAACTCAAAATAGATCACTGACTTACTTTAAAAAAAAAAAAACTCTAAAACTTTTGGGAAAGAAACATGGGGGATAATCTTTGGGGTCTAGGACTAGGAAAAGAGTTAAACTCAACACCAAAAGCATAACTAATAAAAGGAAATATTGATAAGCTAGACTCCTTCAAAATTAAAAACTTTCGCTCTGTGAATGACCCAGGGAAAAGGATAAAGACAAGCTAAAAACTGGAGCAAATATTTGCAAACTAACTACATATTCCATCAAGGACTAGTATGTATAATATATAAGGAACTCTCAAAATTCAATATTTAAGAAAACAAACAGTCCAAGTAGAAAATGGGCAAAAGATATCAAGAGAAATTTTTATCAGAGTATATACAGATAGTACATAAGCACATGAAAAAAGATTCAGCATCATTAGTCATTAGGGAAAGGCACATTAAAATCACAATGGTTTAATACTATACACATATAGATAATACTATATACATACTAGAATGATTAAAATAAAAATAATGAATAAGGAACAAAACCAAATTATGATGTAAAACCAGAGAAACTATATCACCCACACATTGCTAGTGGGGATCTAAAGTAAAAGTAAGTCAATGAGCCAATGAGAAAAACAGTTTGGTAGTTTCTTTCTTTTTTCTTTTTTTTTTTTCAGACAGAGTCTTACTCTGATCCCCCATATCCTGGTTGTGATATTGTACTGAAGTTTTGCAAGATGTTACCATTGGGGTAGACTGGGCAAAGTGTACAAGAGATTTCTCTGTATTAGTTCTTACAATTACATGCAAATCTATAAGTATCTCAAATTAAAAATCTTAATTTACCCACCAAGTTACATTGTGGAAATTTGACAAACTGATTCCAAGGTTTCCATGGAGAAGCAAAAGACCCAGAATAGCCAACATCATACAGAGAGAGAATGAAGTCAGAGAACTGACACTACCAGACTTCAAGACTACAAAGCTATAGAAATTGGAACAGCGTGGTGTGGTGAAAGAATAGACAAATGGGTCAGTGGAAGACAATAGAGAGACTAGAAATAGACTTGCACAAATATAGTCAACTGATCTTTGACAAAGGAGCAAAGGCAGTTCAATGATGAAAGAGAATCTTTTCAACCAGTGGTGCTGGAACATATAGACAACTATGTGCAAAAAATTGAATCTAGGGACAGAACTTACACTCGTCCCAAAAATTAACACAAAAATAAATCACAACCTAAATGTAGTGCAAAACTATAAAACATCTAGAAGACAACATTAGAGATAATCTAGAGGGCCTTGGCTTTGGCCATCAGTTTTTAGATACAACACCAAAGGAATGATCCATGAAAGAAAGAATTAATAAACTGATTTCATTAAAATCAAAAACGCTGCTTGAACCAGCTCATGTTCTTCATAAGAAAAAGAACAAGAGGATGAGAAGACAAGCTATAGACTAGAAGAAAATATTTACAGAAGACATATCTGTTGAAAGTCTGTTGTCCAAAATATACAAATAACTCTTAAAACTCAACAGTAAAAAAATGAACAATATGATTAATACATGATCAAAAGATTTCAATAGACACCTGACCAAAGAAGATTTTACAGATGGCAGATAAGCATGTGAAGAGATGTCCAAGATCATATGCTATTAACAAATTACAACAATAATGAAACTAAGTGTCTCTGTACTTCTGGCTTCAAATGATTCTCCTGCCTCGACCTCCCTAAGTGCTGGGATTACAGGCATAAGCCACCATGCCCAGCACAATGAGATGTCATGCATAACTATTAGAACCACAAATATCCAAAACACCACCACCACCAAAAGCTGTTGAGAATGTAGAACAACAAGAACTCTCATTCATTGCTGCTGAGAGTGCAGAATGGTACAGCCATGTTGGAAGACAGTTTGGTAGTGTTTTACAAAACCAAACATACTCTTACCATGTGATCCAACAATCCAGCTCCTTGGTATTTACACAAATGAGTCAAAAACTTCCATCTAAACAAAAACTTACACATAGTTTATAGCAGTTGTATTCATAACTGTCAAAACTTGGAATCAACCAAGTCCTTCAGTAGATGAATAGATAAACTTTAGTACACCCCAACAATGAAACAGTGTTAAGTAATAAAAGGAAATTAGTCAGAAAAGGCTATACATTGTATGATTTTGGATACAATAGGCAAAATGATGGGGACAATAAAAAGTCAGCTGGGTATGTGGCTCACATCCAGCACTATAATATCAGCACATCAGGAGGCCAAGGCAAGAGGATTCCTTCCTTGAGCCCAGGAATTCGAGCCCATCCTAGGCAACATGGTGAGACCTCATCTGTTGAAAAAAAAAAAATAGCTGGACGTGGTGGTGCATGCCTGCTGTGGTCCCAGCTATTCAGGAAGCTGAGGTGAGAGGATCATCTGAGCCTGGGAGGTTGGGGCTGCAATGTGCCATCATCACACCACCACACCTCAGCCTGGGTAAGAGAGTGATACCCTGTCTCAAAAAATAATAATAATGATTTTAAAGTTATCCATGAATGATGATGCACACCTGTAGTCCCAGTTGCCCAGGAGAAGGAGGTGGGAGAATGCTTGAGCCCAGGAGTTTGAAGCTGCAATGAACTATGACTGTGCCACTGCCAGGGCAACAGAGTGAGACTGTGAATCTAAAAAATGAAATAAAACAAAACAAACAAAAAAACTCCCAAACAAACAAAAGGTAATGATTTCCAGGGGTTTGGTGAGAGGGAGGACTAGCCAGAGTTCAGGAGATTTTTAGGGCAGTGAAACTATTGTCTATGATACTGTAATGGTGAATGCATGTCATTATGTATCGTCAAACCCATAGAGTACAACACCAAGAGTGAATCCCAGTGTGAACTATGGATTTTAGATACTAATGATGCGTCAATGTCAGTTCATAAAAATCAAATATACCACTCTGGTGCAGGATGGCAATGATAGTGGAGGCTGTGTGTGTGGGGGGAGTGGGTATATGGGAACTCTTTGTACTTTCCACTCAACTTTGCTGTTAACCTAAAACGGCTCTAAAATATTGTCTATTAAAAAAGTAAAGTAGACTGGTTGGCTAGGCGCAGTGGCTCATGCCTGTAATCCCAGCACTTTGGGAGGCTGAGGTGGGCAATCCCTTGATTCCAGGAGTTCAAGACCAGCCTGGGCAACACAATGAAACCTCGTCTCTATTAAAAATATGTTTTTATTGGCTGGGCACGATGGCTCATGCCTGTAATCCCAGAACTTTGGGAGACTGAGGCGGGTGGAGCACCTGAGGTCAGAAGTTCAAGACCAGCCTGGCCAACTTGCTGAAACCCCATCTCTACCAAAAATACAAAAATTAGCTGAGTGTGGTGGTGGGCACCTATAATCCTAGCTACTTGGGAGGCTGAGGCAGGAGAATCGCTTGAACCCAGGAGGCAAGATCGCACCATTGCCCTCCAGCTTGGGTGACAGAGTGAGACTGCATTTTAAAAAAAAGTTTTTAATTATAAAAAATAAAAAATAAAGAAAGGTAGAGAGAGCACTACTATCCATACCCTCAGGAAAATACTTCTGGTCTTTTACAGTTACAGGAAAAACCTGTCCTCTTTAAATGGTTATGAAGTTACATGGCATCTTCTTAACCTCTGAAAAGTTTTATTCACCCATTAGATATGACTCTTCAAATGTGATTTGAAATCTGTGAGATTGCTTTCTCTAATTTGTGTATAATCAACAATATATACATAGGGAGATACAAACAGAACTAATCAATGTCAAATCTCAAAGAAATTTGGAGATTATATGATTCAGTGTTTGTCAAACTTTTATACACATTCTTCTTTTAAAAAAAATTTAAAAATATAAGATCGTAAATGGAACTTAGTAAACAAAAGAGATGAATGTGAGGGTCCCCTGGCTGAAAGTAAGGGTAGGATGGGCGGCCTGAAGCCCCACCAGCTTGGCTCCCCTTTGCCTCAGGGGATGTCTGGAAAGCATTTCTGTGACTTGGAGGCCACTGGTTTCGCCTGAGATTCTCACTTTACTGAGAAGAATGTGGCTTGCTTGAAGTTACCCATCTGACTGGCTGAACCCAGGTCTACGGAATCTCAGGCCAGACTCTTTTCCACTCTGCTTTACCCTGATTGAATTGGGGGGATTCTCAGGTTAACACATGTTGGAAGACAAACTGAGACTCAGATGTCATAGGTGTTGGAAGATAATGCAGAGACAAAGGAAAGGAGACTAGAAGGAAGATAGTCAAATTCTGCACAACGCACAGACTCGAGTCTGTATGGGGTAAAGAAACCCACAGGAGTCAGAATTCATAAAATCTGTCTCTGTCAGAAGCCCAAGTTTCAAGAGAAGTTCACCTTGGACCCAAGGCAGGGTGGAATCAAGTAGATAAAGACATTCCCAGATAACTGCAGGGAAGTAGCACCTGGACTTGCCATGGGTTGGGCCACTGTGTCTGCAGCCCCTAGGACAGTAGCTGGCATGTAGTAAGTGAGCAATAAATACTGTGTGTATGTCAGCCTGGGAAACATGGTGAAACCCTGTCTCTACAAGAAATACCTAAATTAGCCAGGTGCGGTGGCGCACACCAGTGGTCACAGCTACTAGGAAGGCTGAGGTGGGAGGATCACTTGAGCCTGGGAGGCAGAGGTTGCAGCGAGTCAAGGTCTGCCACTACCCCCAGCCTGGGCAACAGAGTGATACCCTGTCTCAAAATATTTATTTTCTAATAAATACATCAATTCACCAAAGATATATATGTATTATATATAAAAAATACATAATATATATTATATATAAATATATAGGATGGGTGCAGTAGCTTACTCCTGTAATCCCAGCACTTTGGGAGGCTGAGGTGGGCAGATTGCGAGGTCAGGAGACCAAGACCATCCTGGCCAACATGGTGAAACCCCATCTCAACTAAAAATACAAAAATGAGCTGGGCATGGTGCGCATTCCTGTACCCCAGCTACTCGGGAGGCTGAGGCAGGAGAATCGAACCTGGGAGGCCGAGATTGCAGTGAGCCAAGACGATGCCACTGCACTCCAGCCTGGAGAGCAAGACTCTGCCTCAAAAAATAAATAAATAAATAAAAATAAAAAAATATATATATATATATATATTACATAATATATAAATATGTTGTATTTTTGTAATATATATTGCAATATATATTACAAATCTATAGTAAAGTATATGATATATGATATACAATATATATATTTTGGGGGTGAATGGATGTATTTATTAGAAAATACACGCATCATTAAACTTTAAAATCCTGCAAGAGAGCACTACTACCCATACCCACTACTATCCATACCCTCAGGAAAATACTTCTGGCCTTTTACAGTTGCATGAAAAACCTGTCCTCTTTAAATGGTGGTATGTGAACTACTAATCCTGTCTTTAATTAAAATTGTAATATTTTGTAGATCATGAGTTTTTCCCTTAACTTTTTTATTTAAAATATTGCATTAAGATATTATTTATCTTGATTACTGAGTTTGCTCCTCCTTAGTTTTGTACATGAGGCATGTGCTTTACACACCTCTACCTAGTCTTGATCCTGATGTGAAGCTACACTGAAAGCAGGTAGCTCACATGTACACACACCATTCAGGAAATTTTTTCTTCTTTCTTTTACTTTCGCTCAAATCTGTCTTTGAACAAAAATATATTCAGCACTGGCCATGTGTGAGGTAATTCCAGGGATGGTTAAGGAGATGCCCAGATAAGTCAGGAATTTAGCTACAGCCATAGAAATAAAGCAGGCATATAATTACAACTTTAGCTAGAGAAGTGCTGTAAGAAGTAAAGGAAAGAGGCTTTGAGTGGGTGAGAGGTAACTTTTACTTGGATGAACTTAGAGTGACCTCTTGGAGAAGACCACATTTAAGATGAATCTTAAAGAGGGAGCTTAAATGAATCGGATGGAGCCCAGATCCTTTGGGGAGTGTATAGTAAAATGTTTTTGCTAGGCGCTGTGACGCGTACCTGTAGTCCCAGCTACTCGGGAGGCGGAGGTGGGAGGATCGCCTGAGTCCAGGAGTTCTGGGCTGCAGTGCGCTATGCCCAACAGGTGTCCGCACTAAGTTCGGCATCAATATGGTGACGTCCCAAGAGCGAGGGACCACCAGGTTGCCTAAGGAGGGGTGAACCGGCCCAGGTCGGAAATGGAGCAGGTCAAAACTCACGTGCTGATCAGTAGTGGGATGGCACCTGTGAATAGCCACTGCACTCCAGCCTGGGCAACACAGTGAGACCCCATCTCAAAAAAAGAAATTATTTTAAAAATTATATTTGTTTGTTTGTTTTTTTTTTTTTTTGAGATGGTGTTTTGATCTGACTCCCAGGATGGAGTGCAGTGGCCCAATCTCAGCTCACTGCAACCTCCACCTCCCAGGTTCAAGCAATTCTTCGGCCTCAGCCTCCCAAGTAGCTGAGACGACAGGTGTACAGCCAGCTACTTTTTGTATTTTTAGTAGAGACAGGGTTTCACCATGTTAGCCAGGATGGTCTAGATCTCCTGACCTCGTCATTCACTACCTCGGCCTCTAAAAGTGCTGGGATTACAGGCGTGAGCCACCGCGCCCAGGCAGGTGTTTTTTTTTTTTTTTTTTTTTTTTTGAGATGGCGTCTTGCTGTGTTGCTCAGGCTGGAGCTGGAGTGCAGTGGTGCGATCTCAGCTCACTGCAACCTCCACCTCCTGGGTTCAAGCGATTCTCCTGCCTCAGCCTCCTGAGTAGTTGGAATTACAGGCACACACCACCACATCTGGCTAATTTTTGTATTTTTAGTAGAGACAGGGTTTCGCCATGTTGGTCAGGCTGGTCTCAAACTCCTGACCGTAGGTGATCCACCCGCCTCCTCCTCCCAACGTGCTGGGATTACAACCGTGAGCCAGTGTGCCCGGCCATAATGCATATATTTTGTGATAATTCAAAGAACAGGTATGATGATGGGATGGCTATATTTTTCCTCTGGTGAAATTCCATATAATGTAAATGTAGATTTTAACAATAGCAGCTACAACAAATAATTCAAAAGGGCTTATCTGCCTTTTTGTAGAATTACAAATTCATTTTAAGTTCTTCAGCCTACATGTGATAACTGACAATGTCTCTCAGCAGGACCCTATATGTGGGACACAAATCTTTCTGAAAGGAAAGTTTAAACTGGGGATTATTTCCAAATGCCAGGGTTGCTGGTTCCCTCTGCTGGTAAGAAAAAAAATGTTGTAGTCAAAGCAAACCACAAGCACTCTTCCCACTGCGCACAGATCTGGACTGTTGATACTGTTAGTGATAAGGTCATTAGCACCCATGAAACAACAACAACAACAACAATAAAATAGTGATTAGGAATTGAAACTATACTGCAGAATACAGGGAAAAAAATACATTAGCAATGACGCTCACCCAAAGTGCATTGTTAAGGACAGGTGCGGTGGCTCACACCTGTAATCCCAGCACTTTGGGAGGCGGAGGTGGGTGGATCACCTGAAGTGAGGAGTTTGGCCTGGCCAACATGGTGAAACCCCTTCTCTACAAAAATACAAAAATTAGCTGGGCGTGGTGACGTGCATCTATAGTCCCAGCTACTCAGCGGGCTGAGGCAGAAGAATCACTTGAACCTAAGAGGCAGAGGCTACAGTGAACTCATACCACTGCACTCCAGCCTGGGCGACTCTGTCTCAAAAACAACAACAACAACAAAAATACCATATAAAGTATAGGAGCTGATAAAAATCACATGACAGGAAGAAGCAGGGGCTGGAGATAAAATTTTTCTTTTCTTTTTCTTTTTTTTTTTTTTGAGCTGGAGTTTTCCTCTTGCTACCCAGGTTGGAGTGCAGTGGCATGATCTAGGCTCACTGCAACCTCTGCTTCCCAGGTTCAAGTGATTCTCCTGCCTCAACCTCCTGAGTAGTTGGGATTACAGGCACCTGCCACCATGCCCAGCTGATTTTGTATTTTTAGTAGAGACGGGGTTTCACTATGTTGGCCAGACTGGTCTTGAACTCCTGACCTCAGGTGATCTGCCAGCCTTGACCTCCCACTGGGCCTGGCCTTTTTTTTTTTTTTTTTTTTTTTTTTTTAGGCAGAGTTTCACTCTGTTGCTCAGGTTGGAGTAGTGGAGTGGCGCTATCATGGCTCAAGGAATCCTCCCACCTCAGCCTCCCAACTAACTGGGGCCCCAGGTGCATACCACTCCAAGCCCAGCTTGGAGATAAAAATTTTTACTTGCTATCTTCCAGTTATTCTGCCTGGGCTGATTAGTAAGCCAAAGATACAATGTAACTGACTAACAGAGACTCAGAGATTATTGTTCATGAACCTGTTACCAATGACAGCGGTAGTAAGGCCAACAAAATTAACAAGTTGTTGTAACAATTGGACTTCCATAAGCATAAACAAATAAAAGGAGTTTTGACCTTTACCGGACATCAAATACAAAAATTAACCTCCAAAGGATCATAGACCTAAATGTAAAATTTAAAATTAGAAAACTTGTAGAGGAAAATAGGAAAAATCTTTGTGACTTTGAATTAGGCAAAGATTCTTGGAAAGGGCACAACTATAAGCCATAAAATAAAATAATCAATAAACCAGATATCATCAAAATGAAAACACTCTGCTTGCTGAAAGACACTTCAGAAAATGAATAACCACAGGCAAGGAGAAAATATTTGTAAAAGACATATCTGATCAAGGACTTACATCCTGTGTGCGTGTGTGTGTGTGTGTGTGTGTGTTTGCCCTTACAATTCAATAGTGAAAAGAAAATGCCAATTTTAAAAATGGGTAACAATTTTGAACAGACAGTTCACCAAAGAAAAGATACATGTTGCCAGTAAACACATGAAAGATACCTAATACTAAGGAAATACAAATTAAAACCACTATATGGATATTAGAATAGTGAAAAGTAAAATAAAAAGGATAATACCAAGTGCAGATTGAGGGCAACTACACCTCCTACAGATTCCTGAGAAATAAAAAATAAGCAGCCTCTTTAGAAAACTGCTTAGTAGTTTCTCATATAGTTAAACATATAATTATTATTAGCAATTTTATCACAGTGTTGTTATCCAAAAGAAATGAAAACAGGCCGGGTGTGGTGGTTTATGCCTATAATCCCAGCATTTTGGGATTACAAAAAGAAAAAAAGAAATGAAAACATAATGTCCATACAATTGACTTGCATTGGAATGTTTATAGCAGCTTTATTAATAATCACCTCAAACTGAAATAACCCAAATGTCCATGAACCAGTGAATGGATAAATGAATTATAATATATTCATATAATGGAATATTTCTCATCTGTGAAAAGGAACAAAGGATTATACATTGAACAACACTGATGGACTTCCAAAGTATTATGCTAAGTGAAAGGAACCAGATACCAAAGACTATATGCTTTCTAATTTCATTTATGTGACATTGTAGAAAAGGTAAAACTATGTGAACAGAAATCAGATCAGTGGCTACTAGAGGATGGGGATAAAGGGAAGGAACTGAAAGAAAAAAAGTTGTTTGGGGTGATGAAATATTCTCCATTTTAATCAGGGTGGTAGTGGTTTTATGCCAGTATGTATTTATCAAAACTCATCTAACTATTCACCTAGAGTGAATTTTATCCTATGTAAAATTACCTTAAGAAACCTAAACTTAAAAAAATCAATACAGTGGAAACTAAATATTTCTGCTTGCCATTTAGGTTCAAATGACAGCAATGGTTTTGAAAATGTGCCAAGATCCTAAGGGAGACAAGAAATCAGTTACCGTGTATCTTTGCCCGTTTCTACCCATTCATCTCCCCCACTCTCTCCTTCTTTGCTCACTAGTTATGGAGTACACAGGCTCCCTTCCTGTCTCTAACTCAGAAAGATCATGGCAGTCCCAAGTTCTTTGCACGTGCTGTCTCCTGGATCTCTGCACAATTCACTCTTTCATGTCTTGTTTACAAAGTTAACCTTCTGTGAGAGGCTGCCCTGACCACCCTGTGTAAAGTAGCTATCCCCTAACCCATGTCACTATCATATTAATCTGTATTATATTTTCCCCTACAGCCCTTATCACTATTTTAAGTTTTTACTTGTTTGCATACGTCTTGTCTGCATCTCTCGAGAACACGTTATAGACAGAATACTTTCTTAAAAAGCCCTACCAGCTTTTATCTGTCTTTTTAACCTTCTAGACCAGGGCTAACACAACAGACACACAATACAGATTTATTGACTGAGCATATTCCTTGTTAAGCTATAGTAGGCATCTTTAAGTAATAAGCTTTCCATTGAGATTCCACAAATATAGTCACATAATTAAATGTTTATCACACATTATATTGTCACTAGCCCTTCTCATGACATGGACTTCATAGCCATTATTTATTTGAAGTTTATATGGAGAAACACTAGATTGAGAGTCAAGATTCTAGCCTTGATTCTGCCACTAACTGTAAGACACTGTACCTTTGGGCCCAGTAATTCTGTTTCTAGAAATTTATTTCAAAGAAAAAAATTGGACATGTGCCTAAACATATATGCACTGAGATGCTCATCATCCTGTGTACTTATATGGGCAAAAATTGGGAGAAAAATAATTTAACACAATGAGGCTTTGGCTGAAGAGACTGTGGTATAGCCACCAAAGTCACACTATGAATTTATTTGAAAGTGGTGATTGTATTCATTTTGTTACTTATTCAATAAATGCTCATTGAGTATTTGCCAATTTCAGTAGTTTCAAAGAATATAGCAGTGAATGAAACAAAGGTCCCATGCTCATAAACATGATATTTTTGAAGGATAAGAAAGGCAATAAAATACATAAATATAGTATATAAGATGACTTCAGTTGATGAGAGTTTCTTTGAAAAAAAAAGATAATACATAGTAAGGGTTTCAGGGGCATCTCCCAAGAGAAAGACTGGGGATGCACTATTTTGTACAGAGTAGTGTAACCCCAGAACTCTTGGAAGCCACATTTGACCAGAAACCTGAATGAAATGAGGAAATGAGACGTGTGAATGTCTATGGAAAGAGTTCCAGGCAAATGCATGGGCCCCAAGACCGGGATGTACTTTTGTAAGGCCTATTACACAGGCCAGGGGGAGGATGTCAGATTTTATTCTAGAAGTAATAGAAATCCTTGGAGGATTTTGAATAGAGGAGTGATAAGATTGGTCTTACATTTTAAGACGGTGTGGTAGATACACCAAGGGAGGACAAAAATCAAAGCTACTGCAGAAATCCAGGTGAGAGATAACGGCCGCATGGAATAGGACCATAGCAGTAAGGACCGTGGTCAGTCATATTTGGAACTTTATTTATTTTTATTATTTACTTATTATTTTTTGAGATGGAGTTTCACTCTTGTTGCCCAGGCCGGAGCGAAATGGTATGATCTCGGCTCACTGCAACCTCCACCTCCCGGGTTCAAGCAATTCTCCTGCCTCAGCCTCCCGAGTAGCTGGGATGACAGTCATGGGCCACCACGCCCGGTTAATTTTTTGCATTTTTAATAGAGACTGGGTTTCTCCATGTTGGTCAGGTTGATCGCGAACTCCCGACCTCAGGTGATTCCCCTGCCTCGGCCTCCCAAAGTGCTGGGATTACAGGCGTGAGCCATTGCGTCCGGCCTATTTACTTATTTTTAAATAGAGTTAATGCAGAAGGCTGGTATGGTAGTTTCGGTGGAGTATGGAAGAAAGGAGAAAAATGTGATTCCTTAGATTGAACATTTGCAATTGAGTGAAGTGCAACTGGGTAAAGAAGTCTGTCACCACCGGATATGAGGGTCTGGAGTGTAGAGGAAACAGTGTTCCAGGGCCTGCATGTAATCATCTGGAAATATCCGACTGAGAAATGGTTTGAGAACTGAGTCCTGGGGCAATTCAAATAATCAAATGTGCCAAATGCTCCTGACAGATGGAGTAACATGAGGGCTGAGAACGACCACTGCAAGTCACTGGCACAGGACATATTGGGGTCAGTGGTGAGGAGAAAAGCTGGATTAGGGTATGCTCAATGTGCATGGATTTCTTCAACAAATAAATTGATATGTGCTTGGGGTGGTGGGGGTGGTGGATTAAGATGGGGAAGGCAGGGAGCGGTGGTTCACGCCTATAATCCCAGCAGTTAGGGAGGCCAAGGCGGGCAGATCACTTGAGGTCAGGAGTTCAGACCAGCCTGGCCAACATGGTGTAACCATGTCTCTACTAAAAATAAAAATAAAATAAAAATAAAATTAGCTGGGTGTGGTGGTACACGCTCGTAATCCTAGATGCTTGGGAGGCTGAGGCACGAGAATCACTTGAACCCGGGAGACTGAGGTTGCAGTGAGCCGAAATCACGCCCTTGCTTTCCAGCCTGGACGACGGAGCGAGACTCCGTATCAAAAGAAAGAAACAACAAAAAACCTGTATACTTATATTTTTGAATTTGTATGTAAGGTGTCTTAATTGTATGCGGTAAATTAAAAAAGACAAAAGGAATAAAATTACCAGCTGCGACTAACTCAGTAACTGAGGTAATGGGGGGAGGGGGCGGAACATAAGGCAAGCGCAATAGCAAGCGTTTCTTTTGGAGGTCCTTTTCGTGTCATAAATACCTAAATTCATGAAAGTCTTACAAGAGCATATTACCCATTAAAATATAAGATTGTTTCTGGTCAATAAGGGGTCGATGAAAAATAAAGCAATAAGGTATCTTGTTAAATTTTATGCTTAAATTTAAAAAGAAACGGAGAAAGAAGCACAACCCGCACTGCGACTTTTAAGTCTGTCAAACGGGTCGGGTTGGGAGGAATAGGATATACGCAGGCGCAAGAGCAAGCGCTCGGTCTGAGGCGGATCTAGAATCTCGTTAAAAGACAGCTCTTGTAGCCAATCAAGGACAGAGTCGGTGGCTTCTTCCGGAAGGAGGCAGGAAATCGGTTTCGGCTGCAGAGGCGAAGGCGGCTACCAGTGTAAAGCCAGAGCTGAGGTGAGTGGGCGGCTACGGCTTGGGTCCGCCGCCTGTGCGCGTTTTTTTCTTCCGGACCCCGCGGCTTCCTCTGTGCTGGGCTGGAAACTGGGAAGGTATGGCGGAGTTCTGCCTCCGAAGGCGCTCTCTCGCCTTTCTCTTCCGAGTCTCTCTCAGACCGTGGCCTCCCCGCCACTTGTGGGGGCCTCGGGGTGGACAGCCTGGAGGAGGGGGCTCTGAGCGCGGCCGGCTCCTCCGGGTTTCCTCCCTGTGGGGACGACGAGCCGGAGTGGAGGTTGTGAGACCTGGTGTCTAGTCCCCGCGCCGCTGTTTTTCTAAGCTATGTGGCCTTGGACGAGTCTTTTGCCCTCTCTGGCCCTTTGTAACATGAGAATAGCCCTCCCTGCCTTTCCTTTTTCTGGTAGCAGTTGTGAAACAGCTGATATATGGGGGCAGGCGAGGGCGGTAGATCCCAAGCCTAGTCAGATCTATCTGGAGAAGTTTTTAAAGCGGCATTCCGGGGCCCATTCGCAGTAGACAGAATGAATAAAGTCTCTGGGGCTGAGACCCTGGAATACCTGTCGACTTCTGGTGAAGCTCCTTCTCCCTCCGTAGAACAAACACGAAGTTGGATCTTGAGTCAGAACCGGCTACGATGCGTGGCTCTGGTTTTACTAAAATAAGACCTCCGTCGCCTTTGAAAAGTTCCGTCTAGAGAGACAGTAGAGAAATATAATTTTTGTAATATGCAGCTTCTTATTGTGTAGATACTTCACGGCTTAGAGATATAAGAGAGCTTGCCCTTAGGAACTAAAGGGACCTGGGATAAGAATTCCTGTTGTACCATTTATTAACCTTTTGATCTGGGGCAACACTTCTCCTCATTGAGACTTGGGATACTCACCTCTAAAATGAAATTGATAGTAGAACTTAATTCATGGCACCGTATGGTGGCTTACGCCTGTAATCTCAGCACTCTGAGAGGCTGAGGTGGGCGGATCGCTTGAGGTCAGGAGTTCCAGGCCAGCCTGGCCAACATGGTGAAACTTGTCTTTACTGAGAAAGACAAAAAACTAGGCGTGATGGCGCACACTTGTAGT
Source organism: Cheracebus regulus (assembly GCA_963574635.1). NCBI lineage: Eukaryota > Metazoa > Chordata > Mammalia > Primates > Pitheciidae > Cheracebus > Cheracebus regulus. The sequence goes on from CAUYQU010056955.1 coordinate 53,967, forward strand.
CCTCAGCTACTCAGGAGGCTCATGCAAGAGAATCCCTTGAACCCGGGAGCCAGAGGCTGCAGTGAGCCTTGATTGTACCACTCACTGCATTCCACCGTGAGACAGATTGAGACGCTGTCTCAAAATAGAAACAAAAACCACCAAAAAACCCCTAAATTCATGGAATTGTTGTGAAGATTATGTTAGGCCACAAAATGTGTAGTTGGCCTAAGGAAAAGGGCAACTGAAATACAGGAATGCACATGGTGTAGCAAAGTACAGAGCAACACTCCCCACCTAAAAAGGTTTGAGTGGGATGAAACGTGAGCTGTCAAAAGTTGTATTTTGAATTACCAGATCAATGTTAATTCCTTGATTTTGGTAATTGTGCTGTGGTTAGAAGAAAACATTCTTGTTGTGAGAAAACATACAGAAGTATTTAGGGATAAAGGAATGAGAAACCAATAAAGCAAATGAAGGTAAATGTTAACATTTGGAGAATCTGAGTGAAGAATATGAAGTGTTCTTTGTATATTCATGCACTTTTTCTGTAATCTGAATTTATGGTAAAAGTTTTTAAATGTTGGCCAGGTGTGGTGGTTGACGCTTGTAATCCCAGCACTTTGGGAGGCCAAGGCGGGCAGATCACCTGAGGTCAGGAGTTAGTGATCAGCCTGGCCAACATGGTGAAACTCTGTCTCTACTAAAAATACAAAAATTAGCTGGGCATGGTGGCGCATTTCTGTAATCCCAGCTACTCTGGAGGCCGAGGCAGGAGAACTGTTTTGAGCCCAGGAGTTGCAGGTTGCAGTGAGCTGAGATGGCACCACTGCAGTCCAGCCTGGACAACAAAGCAAGATTCCGTCTCAAAACAAAAACCAAAAGTGAATGTGTCCATATAAAATTGCATAGTACACTGTGACAAAAAGGATATGGAACTGAATCATCTTTTCCTTCAGGAACTTTGGATCATACCAGGTGTTTAGGATTTAGCAATGTTAATTTTGTCAGAGTGTTTGTGAGAGATACAATTAAGTGTTTGCTATTAAAAATTAATCTGTAACATAAAGGAAAAGTAATTATGACCTGAGATTGGGAGACAACATGTGTAGTTTGGTTATGGAGGAGTAGAGAAATGGGTCATAAGTGGTAAGGGGTGTGGAATCCAGAAGATTTTCTTTAGAGATGAGAAGTTGCTACATTTTTTTTTATGCTGATGAAATTATTAGGGAGAGAATGGAAAATATGTGAATGGTTGAGAATATAATGCCTACTTAGAAAAGATGGCAGACTTTCCCTATCATAAATGTTAGTTTTAGAAACCAATGAGATCATCTTGTCTTGGGCCCCAGACAACTGGAAGAAAAGGAAGCAAAGATTATTTCTGTAGTTATGAAATGTAACAGGTTCATTTTGTGGCTCTACTCTAATAAATCTTTGGTCTGTGTCTGTAGGTTCTGATAGTCCACAATGGGTGAACCACAGCAAGTGAGTGCACTTCCACCACCTCCAATGCAATATATCAAAGAATATACAGATGAAAATATTCAAGAAGGCTTAGCTCCTAAGCCTCCCCCTCCAATAAAAGACAGTTATATGATGTTTGGCAATCAGTTCCAATGTGATGATCTTATCATCCGCCCTTTGGAAAGTCAGGGCATCGAACGGCTTCATCCTATGCAGTTTGATCATAAGAAAGAACTGAGAAAACTTAATATGTCTATCCTTATTAATTTCTTGGACCTTTTAGATATATTAATAAGAAGCCCTGGGAGTATAAAACGAGAAGAGAAACTAGAAGATCTTAAGCTGCTTTTTGTACATGTGCATCATCTTATAAATGAATACCGACCCCACCAAGCAAGAGAGACCTTGAGAGTCATGATGGAGGTCCAGAAACGTCAACGGCTTGAAACAGCTGAGAGGTTTCAAAAGCACCTGGAACGAGTAATTGAAATGATTCAGAATTGCTTGGCTTCTTTGCCTGATGATTTGCCTCATTCAGAAGCAGGAATGAGAGTAAAAACTGAACCAATGGATGCTGATGATAGCAACAATTGTACTGGACAGAGTGAACAACAAAGAGAAAATTCAGGTCCTAGGAGAGATCAGATTATAGAGAAAGATGCTGCCTTGTGTGTCCTAATTGATGAAATGAATGAAAGACCATGAAAGATGTTTCTCTTTTCTTTTTTTCCTTTTGATAAATAGCATCATGTTTTTTTTTTTGGACAGTCTTAAAAGAGGTTTCACTAAAAATGTAAACAGCTTTAATCTTGACTCCAATTTTTTCAATTATGAGATGTCATAGGGAGTAATTTCGCTGTATAACAAGCATAGGCAAATGAGTACGCCTGCACTAAGAATAATCACTTTAGAAAGCAAAGTGTTAGCTGCTGTTGTATGGGACATTCCTCTGTTTTGGAGCTGCAGTAAAACTTTGATGATAACCTCAATAATAGCAAAGTTTTCATCCTTGAAAAGGGGATTTATCATTTGCTTTAAGAATGACAGATTATACTTACCTGGCAGGGGAGATACCATGATCACGAAGGTGGTTTTCCCAGGGCGAGGCTTATCCATTGCACTCCGGATGTGCTGACCCCTGCGATTTCCCCAAATGTGGGAAACTCAACTGCATAATTTGAGGTAGTGGGGGACTGCGTTCGCGCTTTCCCCTGAGAATAAAAAAAAAAAAAAAAAAAAAAAAAAAAGAATGACAGATAAGTAATAGACATCAAGCTCTATGAATGTAAAACTATGAGATCTTTAATCAATTAAAAATTTTGCTTAAGATCCAGAAAGTAGTATGACATGTTAATAGAGAGGAACCCAGTAGAGTTATAAAACAGAAACTTAATTTTTTTCCTCATAACTGTTCCTGTAAACCCACCATCTCAGTCTTTTCTCTCTATCCTGAATGGACTCTTACAGGGAAGTCCCATGGATTGTTTTTTTCTCTGGTCACTCAGGTAATAAGTCCTTTGGTCACTTTAAGTTACAGACATTAATTTTAGTAATTAAGATGTCTATGTTATTAGCTACACATTTTTTTTTTTTAACACTAAGGTCAGATTGCTTAAGTCCACAATGGGATAGGGGTTTGGTGGCAGACTGCTAGGTGTCTACCAAAGATTCTTGCTCTTTGACGATAAGTTACTGAGATATAGCAACCCAGCCAGGGACATTTCCCTGCTTTTCCAGCATCTCTATGAGAACATGTGACTAAGTTCTAGGGAGTGAAATGTGTGCATAAGAATCCAGGCTTGCCCCATAAACATTTCTTGCATGATCATTCTTTTCTATCTGCTGGTTGGATGGCCATATCCGGGATAAGTTTGGAAGCCACTGAAGATGGCAAAAATTGTCAGTTTGAGTCTTTGGATGACTGAGGACTAAGTCTTCCTTTCATTAACTCCACTGTATCCCTAGCTAATTGGAGTTTATATGAGCACTTTCTTGTCTTCTTCCGCCCATTGCCCATCCCCTCCTCCACCAAGGTATTGGTCGAGTTGACTGTGTATCTGAGGATCTCTCCCTGCCATTTTTTTAAATGTAGGCGGATGGTTCTCAAAGTGTGTGGTCCTAAGACTAGCAGCATTGGTATCATCTGAGGACTTCCTAGAAATAAAAGTTTCAGTATAATCCATAGGTTCAGAAAAATAAATGAAATTATCTGGCTCTATTCCATACCTTTGAACCAGAAAGTTCTAGGTGTAGGCTCCAGCAAGCTGTATTTTAAGAAGCCTTTGTGGTTATGATACATTCTCAAGATTAAGAACCATTGAGGCCAGGCACAGTGGCTCATGTCTGTAATCCCAGCACTTTGGGAGGCTGAGGCAGGTGGATCACCTGAGGTTGGGAGTTCAAGACCTGCCTGGCCAACATGGAGAAACCCCATCTCTACTAAAATACAAAATTAGCCGGGTGTGGTGGCACATCCCTGTAATCCCAGCTACTCAGGAGGCTGAGGCAGGAGAATTGCTTGAACTCAGGTGGCGGAGGCTGTGGTGAGCTGAAATCGTGCCATTGCACGCCAGCCTGGGCAACAAAAGCAAAACTCTCAAAACAAAAAAACAAGAAACCATTGAGAGACAATGCCTTTCCCTAGATGCCTACTTTTTGATTTCTTCCTTAGCCCCTGGTTTCTAGCATAGAGATTTGCTCCATTAGACTTTCATTGGTCCTAGAGCTAGCAAAATTCACTTTAAATTGACTATAGGGGGCTGGGCACAGTGGCTCACACTTGTAATCCCAGCATTTTGAGAGGCTGAGGTGGGTGGATCACTTGAGATCAGGAGTTCGGTACCAATATGGCCAATCTGGCCATCTCTACTAAAATTATAAAAATTTCCAGCCATAGTGGTGGGCACCTGTAATCCCAGCTACTCAGGAGGCTGAGGCATGAGAATTGCTTGAACCCAGGGGGTGGAGGTTGCAGTGAGCCAAGGTTGTGTCACTGCACTCCAGCCTGAGTGACAGAGCAAAGCTCTGTCTCAAATATGACTACAGGTCACTTCTCTGTGAAATGTGCATACTGTGCCTTCACAGATCCAGGGAATGTGAGCTGTCCCTAGGTAGACACCTCTTTATCAGAAAGGCAGTTAGTTGGCTAGTCTCAACTTTTGTTTTTTTCTGGCATGTAATGTATTTGGTATAGATCTTCTGCCTCAGAGACTCCAGAGGACATAGTTCAGGCTTTCAAGCTTAAATTGTGGGGAGCATCCCCTTGTGAGGGAGAAAGGTGGACATTGCATAGCACTTGAGCAGCTCTTCAAAGAAAATTCTCTTTCTTTGAGAACCTTGAGGAAAGCGTTGGACTGAGGTGCAAAACCAGTGTTTGGCTACTTTGAAAATCTTTGCATGTAAAAAACAGAATCACTGTCGGGAGCAGTGGCTCACGCCTGTAATCCCAGTACTTTGGGAGGCCTGGGTGTGGATCACGAGGTCAGGAGTTCAAGACCAGCCTGGCCAAGATGTTGAAACCCCATCTCTACCAAAAATACAAAAATTAGCCAGGCGTGGTGGCATGCGCCTACAATCCCAGCTACTCGGGAGGCTGAGGCAGAGAATTGCTTGAACCCAGGAGGCCGAGGTTGCAGTGAGCTGAGATTGCACCACTGTACTCCAGCCTGGGTGACAGAGTGAGACTGCATCTCAGAAACAAAATCATATAAGAGCCACAACACTACTTATATAAGAATGTGTGTGTGTGTTGGGCAGGGTGGGAGGAGGGGTGGGCATTGAGGGATTAAAATGCCACTGGGGGTGAGGGACAGTGGCTCATGCCTGTAACCCCAGCACTTTGGGAGGCCAAGGTGGGAGGATGTCTTTAGGCCAGGAGTTTGAGACCAGCCTGGGCAACATAGTGAGACTGTGTCTCTACAGCAACAACAACAACAACAAAATGCCACTGGGGAGGATCTGGTCTTGCAGATCTGTGAGTAGGACCTGACATAAATTCCTAAAGGGTTCTGATGTGAACTGTTGCTATTAGTCTGTAATGAAGAAGCTCTAGTGGTCTGATGGTTGGCACGTTTAAAAGCATATGTAAAGTCTTTTAATCATGTTAGAATATATCTCTGCACATCTGCTTATTATGAATATTCTCAAAAGATTGATTTACTGAAGTGAAATGTCTGGAAGGATCACCTTTTAAGCAGCTTTTGAAATGACTAATGCCCAGACTCCACACTGCAGAGATTCTGATTTCATTTTTTTTGAACTGTAGTGGTAGCATTAGTTTTAAGAAATCTGAAGATGATTCTTTTGTGCAGTGGTTACAGAATGTAGCATTAATCAGTGCTTTGTTACTGCTGACAAAACCCTACTTGAACTGGTTAGCAAAAAGATGAATTTATGAAAAGGATATGGGGTATGGGCCGGGTATGGTGGCTCACATTTGTAATCCTAGCACTTTGGGAGGCCGAGGTGAGAGGATCACTTAAGCTCAAGAGTTTGAGATCAACTGGGTCAATATAGTGAGACCTCCTCTCTATTACAACGTAATTAAAAAAAGAAAGGGCTTGGGGTATGTTGACTGAAGGATAAGTTGAATGTATAAATCATGAGGAGGACAGAAGTATCTGGATGGAGTTTTGAGTTAATAGACCTGGAGACCATCCTTACTGTTAACGTCATTCTTTTTACAGATTAATTTCTTTAATGATGTAGGTGAGGACATGGTGGCTAACAGTTCCCAAGTGTTAAATATTTCTGTGTTTACCACTGTCTGGCATTTCCTTCTCTCTCAAATACACACTTAAAAAAAATGAGGGGAGGTTAATTTATCAGCTAGACATAAGGAATGAGGGGTTGCATACCTGATTCCAACTGGGCAAATCAACTGGGACTTGAATCCCTTAAGAATTTGACAGTCCCCACTATGTCCATGTATAGAAGTCAGTCTGTCTCCCAGAGGAAGGAAGAGGTGCTGAGCTAACGATCATCAGCTGTCCATTACAAATTAGGCACATGTAAACTTTTTTTCTTTTTTGAGATGGAATCTTACTCTGTTGCCCAGGCTGGAGTGGCTGGAGTGCAGTAGTCCGATCTCAGCTCATTGCAACCTCTACCTCAGCCTCCTGAGTAGCTGGGATTACAGGCATGCATCACCACACCTGGCTAATTTTTGTATTTTTAGTAGAGATGGGGATGGGGTTTCACCATGTCGGCCAGGATGGTCTCCATCTCTTGACCTTGTGATCCACCTGCCTTGGCCTCCCAAAGTGCTGGGACTACAGATGTGAGCCACATCACCTGGCCACACGTGTAAATTAATAGCAAAGATAAACAGATTGTACAAATTTGTATTCTCTTTATGAGAGTAGTTTTCCTCCAGCTATTCATTTATTCATGGTATTCATTTGATGAGTACTTACTGTGGTCCTCTCCATGCCTGATACTAGTTTAAGTGTTGGATGTGTGTAAAGGGGGAAGGAAAATGTAAGAAAGATCAGAAGACAAATTAATTGTTATAAGTTTGTGTCTTAACCACTCAGCCATTACAGCACCTGTAGAAGAATCTTGCTTCCAGTTATGTTCCTATTGCCTGTTCAAAGCACCTTGTCCACATTATCTTCTCTTTTCAGGGTATGTGTATGTGTTCACATTTTTTGTTTTTTGAGATGAAGTTTTGCTCTTGTTGTCCAGGCTGGAGTGCAATCTCACGATCTCTGCTCACCACAACCTCCACCTCTTGGGTTCAAGTGATTCTCCTGCCTCAGCCTCCCTCCCAAGTAGCTGGGATTACAGGCATGCACCAGCATGCCTGGCTAACTTTGTATTTTTAGTAGGGACGGGATTTCTCCATGTTGGTCAAGGCTGGTCTCAAACTCCCCACCTCAGGGGATCTGCCCGCCTTGGCCTCCTAAAGGGCTTGAATTACAGGCATGGGTCACCAAACTTTTTTTTTTTTTTTTAAAGTAGAATGGAGGCCTCACTATGTTGCCCAGGTTGGTTTCAAACTCCTGAGTGCAAGTAATCCTCTAGCCTCCCAAAGTGGTGGGATTACAGGCATGAACCACCATGCCTAAACTCACATTTGTTAAGGAAGGCAATTGTTTAGAAGGCAATTTTGCCAGGTGTGGTGACTCATGCCTGTGATCCCACCACTGAGAGACTGAGGCAGGAGGATCACTTGAGCCCAGGAGTTCGAGACTAGCTTGGGCAACATAGGGAGACCCCTGTCTCAACAAAAAAAGTTTAAGTTAAAAAAAATTTTTTTTTTTTTATACAGAGTTTTGCTTTTGTCAACCAGGCTTGAGTGCAGTGGTGAGATCTCAGCTGACTGTAACCGTTGGTTCACTGCAACCTCCACCTCCTGGGTTCAAGCGATTCTCCTGCTTCAGCCTCCTGAGTAGCTGGGATTACAGGTGCCAGCCACCATGCCTGACTAATTTTTGTATTTTTAGTAGACGTAGGGTTTCACCATGTTGGTCGGGCTGGTCTTGAACTTCTGACCTCAGGTAATGCATCTGCCTTGGCCTCCCAACATGCTGGGATTACAGGTGTGAGCCACCTCACCTGGCCCCTACAAAATTTTTTTTTTTTTAATTAGCTGGACATGATGGCACATGCCTGTGGTTCCAGCTATTCTAGAGGCTGAAGTAGGAGGGTCACTGAGTCCAGGAGGCTGAGGCTGCAATGAGCCGTGGTCATGCCACTGCACTCCCGCTTGGGTGACAGAGCGAGACCCTGTGTCAAAAACATAAAAGAAGAAGCTTTAGCTCATGCACTGAGCCCTGAGGTTACTGGGAATAGCAGGTGCAAATACCTCATGAGGAGATATACAAGTTGGCATAATTTGGATGAGAAAGGCTATTATGATTGCAATATAGTGAAGAAGGAGATTGGAGCTTGAGAAGCAGATGGAGAACAGATGTACATCACCGGGCATGGTGGCTCACGCCTGTAATCCAAGCACTTTGGAGGCCAAGGTGGGCAGATCACCTGAGGTCGGGAGTTCAAGACCAGCCTGACCAACATGGTGAAACCCCGTCTATTAAAAAGAAGAAGAAGAAGAAGAAAGAACAGATGTACACGATTTAGAGGGCAAAGGGAAGGAGTTGGGTTTTTATCTGATATCTGATGAGAAATTATGTTTGCAGTTGATTTCTCATCAGATTTTACTAAAATATGGAGACTCAGTAGGAAGGATAGTAGCTGTCCTTTGATAGCTAAGTACCACAGATTGTGCTAAGGGCTTTGTAGCCATTCTCTTATTTTATCCTTAGAATAATCCCATCAAGACCCTTCTAAATCTGATGGGATTATTGGCTGTAAGTTGCTGGCAATGTTTTAATCACTTTGTTTAAATAAACTACTGAATGAAATCAGTATTCTTTTTACACTCATATTTCAGGTGAGGAAGTGGAGGCTCAGAGAAGTTATGTAATTTACCCAAGATTACCCAACTAGTGAGTGGCAAAGCCAGGATGGAAACTAGGCATTCTAGTTTTCAAAGCCTGAGAACTCAACCTTCATACTTCATTGCTTCTCCATTCCCTCATATTGTTACTAAGTCATATAGGTAAATAAATAGTGAAACCAAGAGTGGAGCCCAATATTTTGACCCTAAAATCCATGCTCGTAAATACTACTTGATGCTGGACTGAGCAGATTTATAGATGGAAATTATGTGTTCCCTTTGAACATATTAAGGTGCTTATGTCTTAGCTTAGACTTCTATGAGTATCTTAAGGAGATGCTGTGCTTATAACTTTGATCTTCCTCAAAATTCTTAGTAGGTATTAACCCCATTTTATGCGTAATGAAAATTGAGGATTAGAATTTAGGTTTGCTCAGGTTGGAATCTAGGTCAGAAATTGGCAAACTTTTCTGTAAAGATTCAATGAGTAAATATTTTAGGCATTGAGGACTGTACAGTTGTAGCTACTCAACTGCCATGGCTCAAAAGCAGCCATAGACAAGTCATAAACAAGAGTGCTCGGTTCCAATGCAGCTTTATATATGGACATTGAATTTTGAATTTCCAATTATCTTCACATGTGAAATTGTGTGTGTGTGTGGTTTTTTTTTTCAGCTATTTAGCATGTACAATCATTCTTAGATGTGAGAGTACAAAATCAGACAACAGGCTGGATTTGGCTGGTGAGTGATTGGATTCTAAACTTTGGATTGTTTTCACAAAGCTACTAATAAAAATCACAGAAATAAAAATTACAGAAACTTATTCATAGGATTGTTCTAAGGATTAAATAGGAGAATGACTACAAAGTACTTAAGTTTTATCTTATTTTTAATTGACAAATTACTTATTTATTTGTGGGGTATAATTGTGATGTTTTAATATATGTATGCCCTACTGAGCCTTTTGTCTACTGCATACCACTGGCACAGAATTAAATTTGTCAGTGGGTTCCAAGTTGCATTGTAAGGAGGCTACCAGTAAGTGGCACTCTTACCTCAGGTTTAAGAACTGTAGTTGGTTGCAGAGGAGACTAACGTGAAGAAACCCAGAGGTACTGCCCTAACTGACCCTAACTCTGGGGAGTTAGAATCAGAATTAAATTGAATTATTAGATAAGTACTTGTTCTGTTGAATTAGAGGAGTGGTTGGTGTTGGAAAACACCCTAGAATCCTAGAATGTGGGCTCTACTGTTTAATCAGCTGTGTATCTTGGTTTGGTATATTAACTTCCATAAAACTCAACTTCCTTAATTATGGTAAACATAATCCTCGTGCTCGCTTCGGCAGCACATATACTAAAATTGGAACGATACAGAGAAGATTAGCATGGCCCCTGCGCATGACATGCAAATTTGTGAAGCGTTCCATATTTTTTTAAATTTAAAAACAAAGCAAAACAAAAAAAAAAACAAACATAATCCGCATCTCCCCATAGCATAGGTAGCATCTAATGATGAGAATGAAAGAGAAGACCCACCTTGATTCTTCCTGAAACTCATTTGCCTCCAAGCAACATACTCAGGGCCTGCTAAACACTTGTGCAGAAGCATCTGCTCTGAAAGGGCAGTGAGAGTGCCCTAGAGGCTTAAGTGGTGCTTGAGTCTGGGGCTCTGAGTCACTACTACTTGCACGGGAGAATGATTAAAAAAAAAATGTGGAAGGCACAAATAATAGCAGAAACAAAAGAGCATTACTGTAGTTATAGTGAAAAATAAAATGTGGATTTTTTAAATGTTAGAAAATTTAGACAAAATGGACAAATTCTTAGAAAATTAACAATACAAATTGAGGAACAGGAAACCAGAATAATTCTCTAACAATTACAATAAAATGGATCAATAGTCAAAATCTTCTCACAAAGAAAACTTCAAAGTTCAAACAGCTATACTGGTGAATCTTAAAGTTGGCTGATTAGCAAAAACAAACAAGCAAACAAAAACATAAAACCAAACAAAAAATAGCTTTGCTGGTAAGTCTGCCAAACATTGCCAGAAAAAAATACACAAATAAATAATGATTCTAAGGCCGGGCACGGTGGCTCATGCCTGTAATCCCAGCACTTTGGGAGGCTGAGGCAGGTGGATCATGAGGTTAGGAGTTCAAGACCAGCCTGGCCAACTTAGTGAAACCCCATCTCTCCTAAAAGTACAAAAAAATTAGCTGGGTGTGGTGGCAGGCACCTGTAACCCCATCTACTAGGGAGGCTGAGGCAGATAATTCCTTGAACCTGGGAGGCGGAGGTTGCAGTGAGCTGAGATCGCACCACTGCACTCCAGCCTGGGTGACAGAGTGAGACTCCCTCTCAAAAAAAAAAAAAAAAGATTTAATTTTATTTATTTTTATTTTATATTTTTTAGAGACGAGGTTTCTCCATTTGGTCAGGCTGGTTTTGAACTCCCGACTTCAGGTGAGCTGCCTGCCTCCACCTCCCAAAGTGCTGGGATTACAGGCATGAGTCACCATGCCCTGGTCTAAGATTCTGGTCTCTCTCTCTCATTTTTTATTTTTTTAAATAGAGACGGGGTTTCTCCATGTTAGCCAGGCTGGTCTCCAACTCCTGACTTCAGATGATCCACCTCACTCGGCCTCCCAAAGTGCTGGGATTACAGGTGTGAGCCACCATGCCCAGCCAGATTCTGGTCTTATACAGACTTTTTCAGAGAACAGAAAAACAGGAAATATGTCCCGGCTCTTTTTATGAGGCTAGTACTAAATATTAGCAAATTGAACCCAATAATATGTAAAAATAAAAGGTAATGTATTATGGTTAATCTGTGTTTATCTCAGGAATGTAGAATAGATAAATAATATGTCACAACAATATAAATTGAAGAAAAATCACTTGGTCATCTCAAAAAGTATGCAAAAAGCAATTACAAAATTTAGCATCGGCTGAGTGTGGTGGCTCATGCCTGTAATCCCAGCATTTTGGGAGGCTGAGGTGGGTGGATCACTTGAGGTCAGGAGTTCAAGACCAGCCTGGCCAACATGGTGAAACCATGTCTCTTCTAAAAATATTTTTTAAAAAATTAGCTGGGCATGGTAGCCCACGGCTGTAATCTCAGCAACTTGGGAGGCTAAGGCAGGAGAATTGGTTCAACCAGGGAGCTGGAGGTTGCAGTGAGCTGAGATCTCACCACTCATTCCAGCCTGGGCACAGAGCAAGACTCTGTCTCAAGAAAAAAAAAAATTAGCATCTATTCATGAAAAAGAAAGAAACTTTAGAATATTCAAAGACTTCCATAATATAATAGATAGTAGCTCCTTAAAATCTATAGCATGGGCTGGGTGTGGTGACTCATGCCTGTAATCCCAGCACTTTGGGAGGCCGAGGTGGGCGGATCACCTGAGGTCGGGAGTTTGAGACCAGCCTGACCAACATGGAGAACCCTGTCTCTAGTAAAAAATACAAAATTAGCCATGTGTGGTGGTGGATACCTGTAATCCCAGCTACTCAGGAGGCTGAATCGGAGAATTGCTTGAACCCAGGAGGCAGAGGTTGTGGAGAGTTGAGATTGTGCCACTGCACTCCAACCTGGGCAACAAGAGCAAAATTCCATCTCAATAAATAAATAAATGAATAACTCTATAGCATGTATTATACTCAAGATGATAACCTATAACTTTTCCTTTGAGAACTGGAGTAAAACAAGGATGCCTGCTATCAAAATTTCTATTAAATATGTACTAGATTTCCTAACCAGTATGGTAAGGAAAAAAAAGGTAGCACTGAAAAGGAAGAAACAAAACTGTCATTATTTGCAGAAAATGGTTGTTAATGTAGAAAATTCAGTAAAACCCACAGATAACTTATTAATGAGTTTACTGATTGCTGAGGAAAAAATATTCAAAAATAAATTTTATTTCTGTATACCAGCAATAAATAACTTAAAAATAAGATACTAGGCCAGGAGTGGTGGCTTATGCCTGTAATCTCAGCCAGGCAGGAGGATTGCTTTAGCTCAGGAGCTCAAGACCAGCCTAGGCAACATAGTGAGACTCCATCTCTATAAAATGAAAAATAAAGAAATTAGCTGGACATGATAGCATGTGCCAGCTGCTTGGGAGGCTGAGGTGGGAGGATCACTTGAGCCTGGGAGGTTGAAGCTGCAGTAAACCATCATCATGCCACTACACTCTAGCCTGGGTAACAGAGTGAATCCCTGTCTTGGGAGGGGAAGAAAAGATACTGCATACAATGGAATTAGTAATATGAAGTACCAGTAATAAATTTTAGAAAATGGAAAGTTTCTATTGAGAAAAATTTTAAATTTTATTAAGGGATATTAAAGAAAATCCAGGCTGGGCATGGTGGCTCGTGCCTGTAATCTCAGTACTTTGGGAGGCCAATGTGGGTGGATCACTTGAGGCTAGGAATTTGAGACCAGCCTGACCAACAGGGCGAAACCCCATCTCTACTAAAAATATGAAAAATTAGCCAGATGTGGTGGTGCCAATCCCAGATGTGATTCCAGCCACCTGGGAGGCTGAGGCACAAGAATCATTTGAACCCAGAAGGTAGAGTTTGCAGTGAGCTGAGATCGTGCCGCTGCCTCCAGCCTGGACAACAAAGTGAGACTCTGTCTCAAAAAAATTTAAAAATAAAAATAAATAAATAAAATCTAAATATAAGGAAAGAGAAAACATGTTTACGAATTAGAATACTCAACATTGTAGAGAGGTCAAATTTATTCCAGATTCATCTGTGGATTCAGCATAAGCCAATCAAGTCTCACCAGGTTTAAAACAAATTTTTGCTAAAGTGATTCTAAAAGTTATAGAAGATACAAAGTACCCAGATAGCCAGATTCCTTTGAAATACGAAGATTCCTATGAAATTAAAACATGCTGTATTGGCAGATAAATAGACAAATAAATGATTGGAACAGACTAGAAAGCCAGGAAATAGATCTATACCTATGACTATTTTCTTCAGTCCTATTTTTGAAAACAGAACTTGAGGCGTGGCACGGTGGCTCACACCTGTAATCCTAGCACTTTGGGAGGCTGAGGTGGGGAGATCATTTGAGGTCAGGAGTTTGAGACCAGCCTAACCAACATGGAGAAACTCTGTCTCTACTAAAAATACAAAATTAGCCAGGTGTGGTGGCCCATGCCTCTAATCCCAGTTATTTGGGAGGCTGAGACAGGAGAGAGTCACTTGAACCCAGGAGGTGGAGGTTGCAGTGAGCTGAGATCTTATCACTGCACTCCAGCCTGGGCAACAAAACTGAAACTCTGTCTCAAAAAAAAAATCATAGAAGTTGTATATTTAAGGTATACAATATGATATTTTTATGTACATATACATGATGAACTGATTACTATAGTCAAGCTAATGAGCAGATCCATCTCTTTACATGGTTACCTTCCCCTTCCAGGGGGTGGGTAATGAATATTTATTATTTTATTTTTACTTTTTTAAAATTTAAGAAATAGAGATGGAGGGCCGGGCACGGTGGCTCACGCCTGTAATCCAAGCACTTTGGAGGGCAAGGCGGGGGGATCACCTGAGGTCAGGAGTTCAAGACCAGCCATGACCAACATGGTGAAATCCTGTCTTTAAAAAAAAAAAAGAAGAAATAGAAATGGAGTCTTGCTATGTTGCTGAGGCTGGTCTTGAACTCCTGGCCTCAAGCAGTCCTCCCAAGTTGGTCTCCCAAAGTGTTAGGATTACAGGTTATTGTGCACAGATTTATTTTATGTTTTAATTGGCATAGTAATTGTACATATTCATGGAGTACATATTGATGTTTTGATGCATATACTGTATACTGCAGGGGTTCCCAAACCCCTGGTCGTGAACTGGTACCTGTTCATGGTGTGTTAGGAACTGGGCCATACAGCAGGAGGTGAGCAGCAGGTGAGTGAGCATTACTGCTGAGCTCTGCCTCCTGTCAGATCAGCAATGGCATTAAATTCTCATAATAGCACAAACCCTATTGTAAATTGTGTATGTGAGGGATCTAGGTTGTGTACTCCTTATGAGAATCTAACTAATGCCTGATCTGAGGTGGAACAGTTTCATCCCAAAACCATCCCCCTCAGCCCCCCACCCCGCCAATTTTCCATGGAAAAACTGTCCTCCACAAAACTGGTTTCTGGTGTCAAAAAGGTTGAGGACCACTGTTACAGTGATCAGATCAGTATGATTAGCATATCCATCATTTCAAACATTTATCATTTCATTCTGTTAGGAACATTCAATATCCTCCTTCTAGCTATTTGAAACCATATAACATTGTTAACTCTGGTAATTCTACAGTGGTGTAGAACACTGGAACTTACTACTCCTATCTCACTATAATTTTCTATCCTTTAACAAATCTGTCCCTATTCATCTTCCCCCTGCCATCCCCAGCCTCTAGTATCCTCTGTTCTACTTTTTACTTTTATGAGATCAACATTTTTTATTTTCTACATATGAATGAGAACATGCATTGTTTAATTTTCTGTTTCTGGCTTATTTCACTTAACATAGTGTCCTCTAGTTCCATCCACATTGCTGCAAATGACAAGATTTAGTTCTTTTTTATGACTAAATAGTGTTACATTGTGTATATATAGTACATTTTCTTAGCCACTTATCCGTTGTTGGATACCTAAGTTGATTCCATATTTCGTCTATTGTGATTGTGCTGCAATAAACAGGAGGATGCAGAGATCTCTGATATACTGATTTCCATTTCCTTTTCTTTGGATAAATGCTTAGTAGTGGAATGGTTGGATCACATGGTAGTTCTATTTTTAGCTTTTTGAGAAACCTCCATGCTGATTTCTATAGTGGCTCTACTAGTGTATATTCCCACCAACAGTGTTTAAGAGTTCTTTTTTCTCCACTGCCTCACCAGCATTTATGTTTTCTATTTTTCATAATTGCCGTCTTGAGGTGAGATGATACCTGATGGAGTTTCGCTCTTGTCGCCCAGGCTAAAGTGCAATGGCGTGATGTTGGCTAACTGCAACCTCTGCCTCAGGATTACAGGTGTGTGCCACCACACCTGCCTAGTTTTGTATTTTTAGTAGAGATGAAGTTTCACACTGTCGGTCAGGCTGGTCTGAAATTCCTGACTTCAAGTGATCTACCTGCCTTGGCCTCCCAAAGTGCTGGAATTACAGGCATGAGCCATGACACTGGGCCTGCGTTTCTCTGATAATTAGTGTTGTTGAGCATTTTGTTTTTGAGAAATGTTTGTACAGGTCATTTGCTCATTTTTAAATCAGATTGTTTATTTTTTGCTATTGAGATATTTGCATTCCTTGTATATTCTGGACATTAATCCTCCATTAGATGAATAGCTTGCAAACATTTTCTCCCATTCTTTAGGTTGTCTTTTCACTCGACGTCAGGTGATCCACTCACCCTGGCCTCCCAAATTGCTGGGATTATAGGCATGAGCTGCAGTGCCCAGCCCTGATGTGCAGTTTTTTTGTTTGATATAACCCCATTTGTTTATTTTTGCTTTTGTTGCCTGTGTGATTGAGGTTTCATTCATAAAATATTTTCTCAGACCAATGTCTTGAAGCAACCCTTATGTTGTCGTCTAGTAGTTTTATAGTTTGGGGTCTTATATCTGGGCCTTTAATCTATTTTAAGTTTATTTTTGTACAGGGTTGTAGGTGAGGGTCTAGTTTCATTCTTCTGCATATGGACATCTAGTTTCCCCAGCACTATTTATTGAAGAGCCTGTCCTTTCCCCAGTAAGTGTCCTTTCCCCAGTGAATGCTGTCAAAAATCAGTTGGCTGTAGATACATCCATTTATTTCTGGGTTCTCTATTCTATTCCAGTGGTCTATGTTTTTGACACATAGTATCATCCTGTTTTGGTTAATACAGCTTTGTGGTATATTTTGAAGTCTGGTAGCGTGATAACCCCAGCTTTGTTCTTTTTGCTCAGGTCTTTTGTCTTTGCATACAAATTTTAAGATTAAAAAAAAAATTTCTCTGAAGAATGCCATTGGTATTTTGGTAGGGATTGCATTGAATCTGTAGGTTGCTTTGGGTAGTATGATCATTTTAACAATATAAATTCTTCTGATCCAGTCTTTCCATTTGTTTGTATCCTTTTCAGTTTTTTTGTCAATGTTTTATAGTTTTCCTTGTAGAGGTCTTTCACATCCTTGGTTAAATGTATTCCTAGTTTTTTTGTTTGTTTGTTTGTTTTGTAGCTACTATAAATGGGATTGACTTTTCTTTTTTCTTTTTTTTTTCTTTTTACACACCTGACACTAGTAATTTAAGTGAGAGGGATTGACTTTTTAATGTTTTTGATGAGTTTGGTTGCTTTTATATAGAAATGTGACCAATTTTTGTATGTTGATTTTGTATCCTGCAACTTTACTGAATGTATTTAGCATTATGTTTAGTAAGATTGGTGAGAGTGGGCATCCTTGTCTTTTTCTAGTTATTAGGAGAAAAACTTTCAGCTTTTCCCCATTCAGTATAATGTTAGCTGTGGGTTTGTCATGTATAGCCTTTATTGTGCTGAGGTACATTTGTCTTTCTATCTATCTATCTTTTTATTTTATTTTATTTTATTTACTTTTTATTCCAGTAGTTCTCAAGGAAGTCTACGTATCTTTTAAAACAGGGTCTTGCCCTGTTGTGCAGGCTGGAGTGCAGTGGTGTGATCTTGCCTCACTGCAGCATCTGCTTTCTATGCTCAGGTGATCCTACCACCTCAGCCTCCTGTGTAGTGGGACTACAGGCATGTGCCACCATGCTCATCTAACTTTTAAAAAGTTTTTGTAGAGACAGGGTTTCACTATGTTGTCCAAGCTGGTCTCAAACTCCTGGACTCATGCTGAGATTACAGGCATGAGCCACCATGCCCAGCCTGCTACTTTTCTACTATACCTAATTTATTGAGAGTTTTTGTCATGAGGATGTGTTGGATTTTATCAAATGCTTCTTCTGCTTCTATTAGATGATCGTGTGGCTTTTGCCCTTCATTCTGTTAATGTAATATGTTACGTTTATTGATTTGCATTTGTTGAACCAGCCTTGCATCCCTGGGGTAAATCCCACTTGATCATGGTGTATTATCTTTTTGATGTAATGTTGGAGTCAGTGTGCTAGTATTTTGTTGAGGATTTTAGATCTGTGTTCATCAGGAATATTGGCCTGTAGTTTTTTTTTTTGTTGTGTACTTGTCTAGTTTTGTTATCAGTTATACTATCCTCATAGAATGAGTTAGGAAGAGTTCCCTCTGCTTTAATTTTTAGGAATAGTTTGAGAAGAATTGGTATGAATTCTCATTTAAAGGTTTCTGTAGAATTCCATGGTAAAGCCATCTGGTTCTAGACTTTTCTTTGTTGAGAGGATTCCCTCCCCTTCCCCCTCCCCTTCCCCCCTCCCCCCTTCCCTTCTCCCCCCTTCCCTTCCCCCTCCCCTTCCCCCCTCCTTCCTTCCCTTCCCCCTCCTCCTCCTCTTCCCTTTCCTCTCTCTTTTTTTCTTGCTTTCTTCTTCTTCTTCTTTTATTTTCAAGAAATGGTTTTTGCTTAGTTGCTCAGGCTGATCTTGAACTCCTGGCTTCAAGTGGTGCTCCCATCTCGACCTCCCAAAGTGCTAGAATCACAAATGTGAGCCACCACACCCAGTCTGTTGGGAAAATTTTTGTTACTGATTCAGTTTTGTTACTTTGCTAATGGTCTGTTTGGGTTTTCTGTTTCTTCTTGGTTCAGTATTGATAGGTTGTATATGTCCAGGAATTTATCCATTTCCTCTAGGTTTTTGTCTCTTTATACAGATTTTGACTTAAAGCCTGTTTTGTGTGATATAAGAGTAGCTCCTCCTGCTTGCTTTTGCTTTCAGGAACATATAATTGTTAGTGGTCATCTCTAATGATTCTATTTAAAAATTTTGGCTGGGCGCGGTGGCACATGCCTGTAATGTCAGCACGTTGGAAGGCCGAGGCAGGGGGATCATTTGAGTTCAGGAATTCAAGAACTGCCTGGCCAATATGGTGAAACTCCATCTCTACAAAAAATACAAAAATTAGCCAGGCGTGGTGGCAGGCACCTGAAATCCCAATTACTTGGGAGGCTGAGACAGAAGAATCACTTGAACCTGGGAGTGGGAGGTTGCAATAAGCTGAGATCATCCACTGCACTCCAGCCTGGGAAACACAGTGAGACTCCATGTCAAAACAACAACAACAAAATATTATTTCTTTTTATTTATTAATTTTTTTGTAGAGATAGAGTCTCACTCTGCGGCCCAGGCTGAAGGCTGTTCTCAAACTCCTAGCCTCAAGCAATTGTTCTACTTCAGCCTTCCAAAGTGTTGGGATTACAAGTGTGAGCCAACACACCTGGCTGTAATGATCCTGTGTATTTCTGTGGCATTCATTGTGACATCTCATTTTTTATTTCTGGTTTTATTTGGGTCTTCTCCCTTTTTTTTCTTAGTTCGTCTAGCTAATGGCTCATTAAGTTCATTTATCTTTTTAAAAAATCAACTTTTGTTTTATTAATCTTTTGTATTTTTATTTCTGCTGTGGTATTTATTATTTCTTTCCTAATAATTTTGGATTTCGTTTGTTGTTCCTTTAGTAGTTTTTTGAGATATATCATGAAATTGTTTATTTGAAATCTTTCTGTTTTTCTTCTCTGTCTTGAATTTATTTTGTAGGATAGCATATTTGAAATATTTCTAGTTTAATTTTAAAAAAAATTTTAGTATTGCTATTTTTTTTTTGAGACAGATTCTTACTCTGTTAGGTTGGAGTCAGTGGCACAATCATGGCTTACTGCAACCTTGAATTCCAGGGCTTGAGGGATCCTTCTACCTCAGCCTCCTGAGTAGCAGTACTATAGGTGTGCACCAGCATGCCCAGCTAATACATTTTTTTATTTTTGTAGAGATAGTGTCCCACTATATTAACCAGGCTGGTCTTGAACTGCTGGCCTCAAACAATTCTCACACCTTGGCCTCTCAAAGTGCTGGGATTACAGATGTGTGCCACCATGCCTGGCACTCTTTCTAGTTTTTTGACATAGCCATTTATTACTATAAACTTGCCTCTTAATGGATGTTGCAGTGGCCAAGATCACACCACTGCACTCTAGCCTTGGTGACAGAATGGAGACTCTGTCTCAAAAATCCCCCCAAAAACAACAAAAAACATGTCTCTTAATACTGCTTTTCCTTTGTTTCATAGGTTTTGATATGTGTTTTCTATTTCCATTTGTTTCAAGGAAACACAGAGAGATATATCTTTTTTTTTTTTTTTTGAGATGGAGTCTCACTGTGTTGCCCAGGCTGGAGTACAGTGGCATGATCTCGACTCACTGCAACCTCTCGAGTTCAAGCAATTCTCCTGGCTCAACCTCCTGAGTAGCTGGGATTACAGGAATACACTACCATGCCCAGCTAAATTTTTTGTATTTCTAGTAGAGATGGGGTTTCACCACGTTGGTCAGGCTGGTCTTGAACTCCTGACCTCAGGTGATCTGCCAGCCTCAGCCTCCCGAAGTGCGGGATTTACAGGCATGAGCCACCATGCCCAGCTAAGAGAGATATATCTTTTATATATCTTTTGTTCTTTAATTTCTGTCTTGTTTTATTTGCTCCTTAATTTGTTTTATTTGTTTTACAATTTCATTCTTGGCCATGTGCGGTGGCTCATGCCTGTAATCCCAACACTTGGGGAGGCTGAGGCAAGAGAATTGCTTGAGCGCAGGAGTTTGAGACCAGCCTAGGTAACATAGCAAGACTCTGTCTCTACAAAGAAAATTTAAAAATAGCCAAGTGTGGTGGTGCACACCTGTGGTCCCAGGTACTCAGAAGGATCCCCCTGAGCCCGGGAGGTAAAGGCTGCAGTGAGCCATGATCACACTGCTGCACTCCCGCCTGGGTGACAGATGGAGACCTGGTCATAAATAAATAAATAAATAAATAAATAAAATATTATTCTTATTTTCTTCCTTCATGCATAGGTCATTCAGGAGCATGTTTTTTTTTAGTTTCTCTCTATTTGTATAGTTTATTTTTTATTTAAAAAAAAATTTTTTTTTTTTTGAAGACGAGATTTCACCATGTTGGTCAGACTGGTCTTGAACTCCCGACCTCAGGTGATCCGCCTGCTTTGGCCTCCAAAGTGCTTGGATTACAGGCGTGAGCCACCATGCCCGGCCTTATTTGTATAGTTTTGAATATTCCTTTTTTTTTTTTAATTGATTCCTAGTTTTATTCCATGTAGTCAAAGATACTTGGTATGATTTTGATTTTGAAATTTTTTTTTTTTTTTTTTTTTTTTTTTTTTTAGCCAGGTGAGGTGGCTCACATCTGTAATCCCAGCACTTTGGGAGGCCAAGGCAGGTGGATCATCTGAGGGTAGGAGTTCGAGACCCTGTCTCAACTAAAAGTACAAAAAAATTAGCTGGGCATGGTGGTGGGCACCTGTAATGCCAGCTACTCAGGAGGCTGAGGCAGGAGAATTGCTTGAACCAGGGAGATGGAAGTTGCAGTAAGCCAAGATCATGCCATTGCACTCTAACCTGGGTGACAATCCTGGAGAATGTTCCATGTGTTGATGAGAAGAATGTGTATTCTGCAGCTATCCAGTGAAATGTTCTGTAAATGTCTGTTAGGTCCATTTGGTTTATGGTGCAGTTTAAATCCAGTGTTTGTTGATTTTCTTTCTAGTGATCTGCCCAATGCTGAGAGTGTAGTGTTGAAGTCCCCGACTGCTTTGTATTGGGATCGATCTCTTTCTTTAGATCTAATAATATTTGCTTTATGTATCTGGGTGCATGGTGTTGGGTGCATATATACATTTACAATTGTTATATTTTCTTGCTAGATTGATTCATTTATTATTATATAATGTCCTTCTTTGTCTCTTTATACAGCTTTTGACTTCAAGGCTGATATAAGTATAGCTACTCCTGCTTGCTTTTTGCTTTCCGAAAGCAAGCAGGAGTAAAAAAGGAAATGAATATCTTTTTCCTTAAGCAAATATCTTTGTCCAACGGCAAAAAGAATATCTTTTTTAATTCTTTCATTTTCATTCTGTGTCTTTACATGTAAGATGAGTTTCTCATAGGCAGCCTATAGCTGACTCTTGTTTTATTATCCATTCAGCCAGTCTATATCTTTTAAATATGGAATTTAATTAGTTTACATTCAAGATTATTGTTGATAGATGAGGACTAATTCCTGTCATTTTATTGATTTTTTAATGTATCTTTTGTTCTTTAATTTCTCTCTTAGTATTTTTGCAGTTGAATAGTTTTCTCTAGTGATAAAGCATTATTCCTTTCTATTTCTTCTTTTGGTATTGGCTTGACCGATGAGTTTACATATTTCCATGATGGTAGTTACTGTCTTTCACTTCCAGATTTAAGACTCCCTTGAACATTTCTTGTAACGCTCTTCTAGTGGTGATGAATTCCCTCAATTTGTGCTTGCCTGTGAAGTACTGTATTTCTCTTTCATTTCTGAATGATAGCTTTGTTGGGTATGAGATTTTTGGCGAGCAGCCTTTTTTTTTTCCTTTCAAATCTTTAAATCATTCTCTCCTGCCTGTAAAGTTTCTGCTGAGAAATTCAATGTTAGCCTTATAGAGATTCTCTTATATATGATGCAACACTTTACTCTTGCTGTTTTTAGACTTCTATATCTATCTTTGACTTTTGAAAATTTGGCTATAATGTACCTTCGAGAGGACCTGTTTGAGTCTAATGTATTTGGATTTCTTTGAGCTTCCTAGATCTGGATGTCCCCCTTTCTCCCAAGACTTGGAATGTTTTCACATCATTTCATTAAGTATTTTTTTAAATACCTTTCCCTTTTCTTCTGTTTCCAGAATGCCTATAATGCAAATATTTGTTTGCTTAGTAATGTCCCATAAACCCTTAAGCTTTCTTCATTCTTTTTTATTCCTTTTTTTTTGACAGAGTTTCGCTCTTTTGTCCAGGCTGGAGTGAAGTGGTGTGATCTCAGCTCACTGCAACCTCCACCCCACAAGGTTCAAGCAATTCTCCTGCCTCAGCCTCCTGAGTAGCTGGGATTACAGGCATGTGCCACCATGCCTGGCTAATTTTTGTATTTTTAGTAGAGACAGGGTTTTTCCATGCCGGTCAGGCTGGTCTCAAACTCTTGACCTCAG